>JAULUF010000009.1:53770000-53922500 GCA_031834385.1 Semotilus atromaculatus
TCACAGGAAGGATACCTCAGCGGCCCGTGGAGATTAACACACGACGGGGACCCTCAAACAGGAGGCCGTCCGAGCCAAAGCCAGGGTAGCTTGCGGTTCAACGGCAGATTAACGGCCAAATTAAAACACCCAGGTAGGGGAAAAACAGCGTGCACTTCAAGGTAAGATGGACGTTTGTAACTAATACAACATACAAGGCGGCGTTCACCACAACGATGACAGTAATCTTCAAAGCCGAGGAATAACCTCTAATTTCACGCCATATTTGTTGCATCCTGCGTACACAGATGGGATTACACCTCAAATCCCACAACTTACTCACAAAAAAGCACGGTGGGCAAGAGAGAGGGAACATATTTATGGGTGCAAAGAGACATTTCAGGTTAAAATCGTCATGCACCAGTGGTTTATGGAGGGGGGCTGGAGCAATTAGCCCCAGAGGCAGTGCACACACGAGACCGGCACATGTGGCTCGGAGTAGAGCTCTGACATCACGGCATGATGAGAGGGCAATGGGAATACGGTGGTGGGGGTTGAACGAGAGCGTGTGCCAGCCACGCGTGTGCCAGGTTCCAACTTCCGCTTCACACCAAAGAAAAAAAAAAAAAAAAAAAAGAGCAGGGGGGGTGGGTTAGCACTGCATTCTCCACAGAGGTCCTTTCGGAGAACATCCTCACACGGAAGCGGCATCCAACGGCCGCGGTTGTCTTTTGCTCATCTTTCCCTCCTCCCCTCGCTGTCTTCACCCTGCCAAGTGGGCTCGGTGCCAGTCGCATTTGCAACCACGAGGGACTGTTGCCTTTTTTTTCTTGTTTAATGAAATGACAAAACAACAGATTTACATATGCAGAAACAGGTGTTGTAACAGGTTTGACTCCTCTTGACCTAAAACGTGTTGCGTGGGGGAAAACGGGGGGGAAAACAGGGAGGGGAAAGTTTATTAGCAACAGCTGCCTGGAGGGTGTTTAGGCTCTGATGGGCATTCAAATCTACACCATCTGCCCTGCTGGTTGCCAGAAGTGACAATCTAAATTAAAAACCACTCATCAAAAATCATAAAAATAAACTATTGTATTGCTGTGGCCATATGCTGTAAGTGGCCCTATGAAAGACAAAAAGGGAATCAGACGGTGTATATTAATTAACCCTCTGCAGTCTAAAGACATTCCTGAGCACCAAACACAACTATGGGTAGCTTGCCATCCACGAACACATACTAATAGTCATATTTACTTCACAAAGGATGCTTGCGTTTCAATATTCAAAGTGCTATTGGGGTTATTAATGCTATTAATTATATTAAATTGGGCTACATATGATTGTTAGATACAATTATAGTCTGGAGTATAATTATAAAAATCTGATTATTCACAAACCTCACGAAAACTACTGTGACAGCACCATGGCATAACGATGGGATCAGAAGGAAATATCATGGTATTTTGATGTATACCACGGTACTGAATAATTAAAATATTCGAGATTCACAAACAGGCGATGAATGTCAAATAAATGAGAAAATAATCTCAATATTAATAATAAAATCTATTCCATGCACTAACCCTTATTAAAAAAAAGTACCGTGCAATGATGTATCATACTTTGATATGTACTATGGCACTGCATGATTACCAGGTTTATGATGCATATATAGGCTTAAAAACTAAGATTAAAAATAAAATAATATCAATATTATTATTTTTTTTGAATATTCTGCAATAACCCTTACAATAAATGTGTTAACATGGTAAAGTGGTGGTATAAGATGGTGATCCCATGGTATTTTGATGTATACCATTTTACTGAATGATTACCATAATCATGTTCCATACATAGTGTAAATTTGTAAGATAATAATAAAATAAACTATCATCAATATTAATAAAATGTTAATGTTCTGCACTACTGGGTTTACATGCCACTCAAAGTTACCTTGAAGAATACCATGGTATATGTCCACAAGCCAATATTACGGGTCCAAAAACATTGTTTACCATGGTACCATGTCCAAAATAGCATACTTTTGTGCACATAAAAGATAATTTGCTATACGAATTAAAACATAGCAGCTCAGTAACTCAACAACAACATGAAGAGAAACATAGAAAACAACAACACGGGCCAAAGAGTCAATCTAAAAAACATTCGCTCTGCCCTTGTCAAAGACGAAGGGAGCATTTATTTGCCCTGTTATTATTTAGAGAGGGCAGGAGGAACAAACCTGAGCCCGTCGTGACCCTGCCACAGTGTTGCAACTTGTTCTAGAGCATTGCCAGCAGAAGGCAGTACCATATGCCCACAGCCTCGGGCCCGATGCTCTTTCTGCAGCCTAATACGCCTGTCAGGAGATGTTACTGTCACAAATCCTCTGTTTTTCCATAACGTGTTTCAAATAAACAGATTTTTTTTTTCTCTTACTAACAGAATTGTCCTCAGAGATTCCAGTTAGAAGGTCAGAGTTTGATTCTACTGTAATGACAGCATCTACACTCTAAAAAATGCTGGGTTAAATACAAACAAACAAAACCGTTGGTTTACTTTTTTTTTTTTTTTTTTTTTTTTAAGTGACCAAATAATTTGAGGAAAAGCTTTTTAATAATTTAATCAATGAAAGTAGGTTGTATTTCAACAATGATGCTGAAACTAAGCCTGGCATAAATAGTATCACATAGACTAGCATTAACTACTACCACACTTCCTCTTGTCACAGGCCACAGGCAAGTTTGGTCCGAGCGGGGCTGACCTTGCCGTTTACTACAAATGACGCCCTCTTGCATCCACAACAACTGGGGTTTTAAGTCAACCAGAGACTAAAACGCTCAGTAAATCACTGCCTTTAGCCAACAAGACCCTGTCATGCCTTCAAATTGCACAAAAAAGAGATGACAAAACATATCAGCACTGATGTTATCAGATATGTGTACAATTAATAATTTCAAGGGCATTTGTACTCCAAGATAAGATGCTTGTGGGTGATTTTAATACCTCTCCATAAAGGTCATGCGATATCGTTGGTGTGAAAGAGCGCCGTCACAGTCAAAAGACTAGAGTTGGGGATTATATGCCATGTTTAAGGGAAAGAAAAAATGCAGTTCTCAGCTATCAAACGGACTGTGGAAAGGTCTAGAGCGTCGCAACCTCAGATTCAGATGAAACAGTTCCCTTTAGTCAATACATTAAACATTTTTAATCCATAAAATAAGCATCATAAAATCTACTGTAATAAAAAAAAATAAAAAAAGAGAAGCATTTCTCGTGACCTCAGAGGAAGCTCGTGCTCTCGGCGTCTTAGTTACTGAATCACAGCAACCGTCATTAGGATGATGTGGATAATTATGGCGCATAAGACCTCTTAAGCATGTAATACAGTCTTTTATCTGGAGAAGTCAATCTCTGCGAGGCTGACAGCTAGAAGCATATGATCACGGTAAACAAATACTTTCACGCGGCACCAAAGTGCCATTAAAGGCCAGAACTGTCAACACAAATTCCACTCTTGCGAGGGAAAGGAAAGGGAGGGGGGGGGGTAAGAAAAAAAGAGTTGATCACCTCCGGTTGCCTTAACATGCATGGGGGTTGTCATGGAAACATTTCTGTGAAGTTAACATGGATACAAACAGAAGGCTTTCCGGCTTAATTGCCATTAGAGTTTTATGACCCTGTTTAGGGATGTATATTAAAACACACATGGGGTAATACATCGCTTATCGCGGAAACGTAATGAAAAACTAGCCTTTGACTTTCTATGGTTGTTTTTTTTAAACCCCTCTAAAAAAAAACTAAAAAAACAGTAGAATATAGGAAGAGGGAGTTTTGATGGGCATTTTCTGACAGTGGTGACTGCAGGATGTGATATGAAATAATTGAAAGAACTAATGATTTCAAACAACAAAATGGTTCCACCCACATTACAGTAGGAATAAAGGCGTAACCTACAAGAAGACAAATCACAAAATGCCATCTTAACCCAGCCAAATCACTTTTATTTTACTCAATGCACATGTATTCATTTTAAAAGGATGTCTTTCCTTTTAACACAAAGCAGTGCATGCACACACCCCAGCCGTAATCAGGCTGTGCCTACAAAAACATCAGGATAATTCTAATATCGGCCCCTCTTTCCTGTCTCAGGTCAGCCGTCTCCCCCCCCCCTTCACATGTCGTACGTGAAACATCACGCTCCAAACACTGCTCACTGAAACAGTGCTAATTAAAATCACCTGGGAAGAACTGCGTGGGGCTAACAAAGGGCCGGGCTTCACATTACAGGAGCTGCCGAGGTGTGTCTGTGTGTGTTTGCTTGAAATTTTACTACTGCTATTACAACCTTTTTGAAGCGACACAGCGTTGAGTGACGAAACACCATGATGCACACCTGCACTTCACCTGCACAGCTGCCGGAGCGAAACAGAGGTGCTTCTGCAACCGAAAACTCTCACAGCCATGAGACAAGCCGTAATACTACACACCTTGTTAAAAAAAAAAAAAAGGTCCCAGATCCCTTGAACCCACTGAAACTGCACTGGCAGTAGATGTGACTGTGTCTTAAGAGAGGAGTGCTGTCCATTAACACTCCAACACATCAGCCTTACTGTCCTGACACTCACTGCTCCTGTGAGCAGCTCCAAAGCTATGAAGAATTCATTCCGGATCAAGGAAATGGAGCAAGCATCCACGGTAAGCTTAATGTTAACCTTGATGATGATGATGATGATGATGATAATAATAATAATATTAATTATCTTCAATACATAACTCATATATACATATACACACACACACACACACACACACACATATATATATATATATATATATTTTAGTAAATGTCACTTTTAGACAATCTAAAATTGTATATCGCATGCAAAATCACAAAGCTTAAACACAGACTCAAACTAATTAATCGCACAGACAACCTAATCAGTGTATTAAAAAAAAATCACCTGATTTCATTTTTAAAAACTATAAACCTATTAAAAAACAGTCATAATCACTTGAAAATAATTGTACAAACTGTAGCCTAAATGTAGTGATACGAGTGCAATAATAGATCATGTAGCCTACATTTCTGCATTTTTACATTGTATGCCTTAATGCATTAACTAAAATCCTTTATTTTTAAAACGGACAGGAATTATGCTGTTGTTGTTATTATTATTATTTTCAGTATTATTTTCAAATAAACTAATGCACGTTTGCATTTCACTCGGGTTGTTTTAAAACTAAAACGCACAAATACAAACAGCTATAAACACAACGAAAGTTGATGAGCATTAAAAGGCGATGCAATAATCTCAAATGCCACAAAACTGTCACTGGATGTTTATTGATAATGATGATAGAATCACAGTAGCCTACGGACTTCTCACAAACTCTCTAACAACACAAACACTTTATAAACCATCCAACAAGCACTAAACAACCCATCTGCAACTTCTAAGTGAAATCAAACAGAGAAGGTCAGTATATGAAAGGCATAAACGTGAAAACTCACCAAAATAAGTGAATGTATCTCCTTCGCGGATGCAAAGTTTCGCGTGTTTACAAGTCAGTGGTTTAAAAAAGCGCTACAAACAAACGCACAGCACGCGCTGTTGATATTCCTCCGCTCGGAGTCGCGAGACGCTGCTGTCTTCAGTCAGTGTGCTGCTGTTATTACCGACGCAACAGTATAAAAAAAAAAACGCACGAGTAACACCGACTCCTGTTTGAATGCGCTCGCATGACGCGCAATGCGAAGCGGCAGCTTGTTTTTTTGTATCTCGATTCAATGCATCGCAATGTTTCGGCCGAGTTTTTTTAGGGGGGGACTAGCTTATTAGAATGCGAGGAAGCACTTATGCGGACGTGCATGTTGTTATTTTTTGGCGTAGTGCGACCCCACGTGACACATGTCCACCTGCCGCGTAAACAATACAGTCATTGAAGTTTGTTTTGTTGTTCGAGTCACTAAACACCAATCAGAAGAAACCAAGATCAGTTGTTTCATTTGCTAAAGAGATTAATATAGTCTGAGGAGTAGGAATGTGAAGTGCTGTCATATATTTTATGTTATTTACTAATTTTATTATTACTTTGTTTAGGCTATATATTATTATTATTGTTTTTAATATTATTATTATTATTATTATTATTATTGTGTCAGGTTTAGGGTCCAATTTTTACTTTTTAACTAAATATTAACTATGACTTTTGCCTCAAACCCTTAATTACTGCTTATTAATAGTTAGTAGGTAGTTGTTACGTTTAGGTAATGGGTTTAATGGATGTAGAACATGGTCATGCAGAATAAGGCATTAATATGTGCATAATAAGTACTAATAAACAGCCAATATCCTAGTAATATGCATGATAATAAGCAACTAGTTCATAGTGAGAATTGGACCCTAAACTAGTCTTACCTTTATTATTATTATTATTATTATCATCCAAATGTGTAATCCATATTCATTTATGTTTGTGATTAAATAAAGTTAATACATGTTTATTGTATTATTATTTATTGCACATAAATAAAAATAAGCAAACAAACAAAGTCTTCAAAACTGTAATTTATGGAGGTTATGTAGTCTATACAATTCTGAGCAATGAGCTGTGTTCAGAACAAAAGAACAGAGCATTATTGTGTTTTGTTGTAAAATGTTTTGTGTGCTTTCCTTTTTATTTTATTATACATTTTTTATATCATTGCACATTCAATTTATCAACACATGCCAAACAGTTCACACACCCCTGAACCTTGAGATGATCTACTGTAGATCGTCAGCATCTGTTCATTTTGATGAGATATTGGTTATATGAGTGATGAACTGCTGGTTTTCAAATCATTTTTGCTTTTGACCATTTATGTGCTCGAATTACTAAAGCTTTTGAGAATGATGCACATACTGTAATGGTGAGTTCTGCATCACATGTGTACTGTAACTGCCACTGCCTTGAAATTTTCATATGAATAAAACTGGATAAAAAAAAAAATCTGATTAAAGATTGATAATTTCCGAAATATCTGTTTGTGAATTAATTATGTGTCTCTGCCTGAATTGAATATCTTCATTCTATATTTTGGTTGCAAAAAAAGGGATATTAGTAGATATTAGATGGCTGGTGAAATTTGCATAACATCAAAATCATTTTAATCAAATGCATATTTAAATAAGGAGGCGATGCAGCAGATTTTGACCTGGTTTTATGAGAACATTTTAACACTCCAAAATCCGATAACAAATATCTGTCAGATGTCTGCAAAGGTGTTAAGGATTTTTTGTTTTGTTTTTTTGTTCATTGATCAGATCATTTTGATGCCTTCTTTTCACCACGTGCATGCCATTTAAAGAAAAACGTTTAATCAAGAAAATGCTAATATTTCATGGTTTTTATCACAAAGAAATCAAAAACACAAATGTATTTTCTATATCAAATTTAGAGAGGGAAATCATTTTGAAAAAAACTCTGGGATCCTTGCACAAAACATAAGAGTTTGCTGCCACCTACTGGAATGGTTTGGAATCCACATTTGATTGTCAATGAAAAGCGAGTGTGCACAGAACTTTGATTAGACACTGCCACCTAGTGGTCTATTCAGACCATGCACTAAAACACTGAATACAAATGGACTGCAGCACATTTGGAATTCACAACACACAAGGATTTAATCATTGATTAATTATAAAATTAAAAATCACATAAATAAAATCCACCCAAAAAGTAAGCATTTTATATAAGGTAATTCTGGTTCTTGAAGCCTTGTACATAAAAATATATAGTTTACTAATCATGCACTGATTGAGTGTGACAACATGCCCCAAAGCAAAGCATACTGTCACAATCTAGGGTAAGCTGTCACAATGGGTCACACACACACACACACACACACACACACACACACACACACACACACATGTCTGGTTCGCTATCTTTGTGGGGACTCTCCATAGGCGTAATGGTTTTTATACTGTACAAACTGTATATTCTGTCCCCTTACACTAAGCCTGTCCCTAAACCTACCCATCACAGGAGACATTCTGCATTTTTACATTTTCAAAAAACATTACTTAGTGTGATTTATACGCTGTTTTCCTCATGGGGACCGCTGACTGGTCCCCACAATGTAGGTGATTTCAGGTTTTACTATACTTGTGGGGACATTTGGTCCCCACAATGTAATATAAACACGAGCACACATACACACACACACACACACACACACACACACACACACACACACACACACACACACACACACACACACACACATGTTGGTGCAACAGCATTATGAGGACTCTCCATAGGCGTAATGGTTTTTATACTGTACAAACTGTATATTCTATCCCCTTACACTGCCCCTGTCCCTAAACCTACCCATCACAGGAGACATGCTGCATTTTAAATTTTTTAATAAAACATTGTTTTTTATGTTTTTTAAGCCATTTGATTTATGAGGACTTTTGAAGTGTCCTCATAAACCACCCATAAGTTGTAATACCAGTGTAATACACATGTCATTATACAAATTTGTGTCCTCATAAATCACATAAACCAACCCCCCCCCCCCCCCCCCCCCCCCCCCCACCCCACCCCACCCCACACACACACACACACACACATGTATATATCATTCATGAATTGAATCATGACAACTTGCCCCAACCTGACATATTATCATTATAATATCTGAATATAATTAAATAACAGTGCGGTTATTGATTTCACTTGTTTATCCAAAACATATAAATAAAATATCACCATTGCACAAGTTTGTTTGGATGACAGAATTCACAATTTTTTTTTTTTTTGCAATTTAGATTTTTACGAGTATTATCTATAGGTGTTTGAAACCAATATAAAAAACCCACAAGCATTTGAAACTCATAGTTACTGTAATATTGCTCCTGATGTGACAACTAGCCCCGGTCTCAAACGGAAGCATTGTGTTGTTTCGGTACAGATTCACATATATAATTTATGAGCATTTACTGAAACTATCTCCAGGTTCAGGAGAGTTCAACAGATGACATGGACACATCAAAGTGTCCCACGTAGACCAGATTCTAGTGACCAGGAAGACAAGCATAGTTCGCAGCTATTTTTAAGCCTGGCAACCACACAATGTTCAGCTGCAACATGATGCTCTGTGCCAAGTCACGTTGCGAGTGAGTCTTTCAGGCGGTTAGTGCTGTTTGTGCATTACCCAGGCATGTCTGTGGAAGAGCTTGCACCCTCCATAGTCTCCCACAACATGGAGCCTGACATCTGCAGGGACTGGATGATGAAAAACAAAGAGGAAATCATAAAATTAGAGAAAACCATAGAGCGGATATCAGATGGAAGCTCTGCAGATGAATCAGAGGAGGCTGAACCCGAGCCCCCACCGGTAGCCGTGCGAAGAAAAGTGTCGTTTGCGGATGCCTTTGGTCTAGACCTGGTTTCCGTGAAGGAGTACGATACCCGGGATATAACAAGGCCGGAGGCGGACGGTAGAGAGGGCGAGGAATACTACATCTCATGCCTCTTCACCGTCCCAGTCTCAAACCAGGACATGGAGGTGAGACTTCATCAGCAGAAGCTGGAGCTGGAGCGCATCGAGCTTCTCCCTGGATCCACCACGATCCGGGGCATCGTTCGCGTTCTTAACCTCTGCTTCCACAAGGCCGTCTACATCCGCGTCTCGCTGGACGGCTGGCAGAGCCACTCCGAGCTGCTGGCCGAGTACGTGCCCGGGTCTAGCGATGGAGAGACGGACTGCTTCTCTTTCCATCTCGTGTTGACGCCTCCATTCCAGGTCGAAGGGGTTCGGATGGAGTTCTGTCTGCGCTACGAGAGCGATGTCGGAACCTTCTGGGACAACAATGGAGGGACGAACTATATCGTCTTCTGCCACCAAAGACGAAGGAGTGATCAGAGAGAAAAAGAGAAAGAAAGTGAAAGGGAGAAGTTAGTAGAGGAGAGTAAAAGCATCAGGAGCTGCCTTAAAACAATCAGGTAGGGAACACTGTCTCTAGAATCATAATTTTTACTCATACTTACAGTCAGGATTTGAACACAATGCTTATTGGAAGTAATAAACTTTGGTGTGAGACTCACCCCGGACATGAATGATACCTAAAGTCATGCAGAATCATGAAGAGTTCAAGAGACTATTTTAGTCATGTCGATGGTTAACTGTCCAAGAAAAAAACCCAGACGTATTTCTCTGGTTGTCCAATCAAGCGCAAAACTTTGTTTTGACTGCAGATGGTATGTTTAAACATATGGCTGGTGTGTGTAATTGAAAACCTGCCGTATATTTACAGTAAAAAGATCTACACGGAGGCGACACCCGCAGAGGCGAGCGGGGAGATCTCAGGTGCGTTTCTTATGTGGAAATCTGGAAATAGGGTGCTTTGATTCTTCATGAGACTGAGTTTGAGTTTGTTTTCTTTTACAGAGCAAGTCACACCCAAAACAGAGGAAGAAGCAGGAATCACTCCCTGCAAATCCCTTAAGGACTGCTGCAAAACTCTGGTATGGTCATTGAGTTTGTTTAGAGACAAAGAAGTGCATTTAGTGAAGTGAAGGCCAAATATGGTAACCCATGCAAGTTAGTTACACACACACACACACACACACACACACACACACACACACACACACACACACACACACAGCTATTTGCTGTGGCGCCCGGGGAGTGATTGGGGGTTTGGTGCCTTGTTCAGGGGAACTCAGTCGTGGGTATTGGGGGTGCAGGAGAGCGCTGTCCATTCACCCCCCCACTAGCCTTTTCTGCCGGTATTGAGAATCGAACCCATGACCTTCGGGTTACAAGTCTGACTCTCTAACCATTAGGCCCAAAAAGGGGCAGTTAGTTAAATTTTACCTGTATGTTTTTCCCCCTCATGGAACACAAACAAAAGGAAATCATTACTTTCATTGAATAAAAAAAAGAAGAATATCCTGGTTTTGTTCTGCCAAAAAAACAATGGAAAGATATAACAATGGTTGGAGTTGGAACAATGTTTTTGGGGGAACTATCCTTTTAACTCTTTCCCCACCATTGACAGAAATGTCCTGCTTTCCGTGTGTTCACTGTTATACAGTAGGGGGCGCTATAAGGCATCTTCTGAAAGATTCCTGAATCTTCTGATCAAAACACAGGAAAAAAGAAGTAGAAACAAGCAATATCATATGTAATGCAAAATAACGTGATCATCAACATTAAACAGCATATAGATCAAAACTGCCTAATGTTACTGAATGAACTGTCGACCCACATTCAAGCGTTGATAAAAGAAGAATGCATTAAGCTAGAATAAAACAGGATTTTTGTAAGCAGAGGCTTTGTTCTTTCTTTTAATATATTGCATGTTCAGATATTCATACAACAAAATATTCTGGGGGCCATGAAACTTTTGAAAACAATGGTGTTGGCTGTCAACTTTTAAAAAACTACTTGGGGGGGGAGGGGGGGGAGTTAAAAAGTATTAGTCAGGATAAATTTAAATAAATTAATGCCATTTTGCACAAATTAAATACCTCTCAATACAAACAAGACATGAAAAAGTCAGCAGAAAACCCAAAAAATTTCTCCATATTGTCTCTTTTTTGACAGGTGGATCGTCGTAGGAAACGTCAAGCTGCTCGTTTGGCACACGTGCAAGACTACTTCGCTCAGAAAGCAATGGAAACCCAGAATAGATGTAATTCCAACACAAATGAAAGTAAAACTTCCATCCCAAGGCTTAGTACGTCAAGTAGAACTGACTTGCCGGTTGTCCACAGCCGACAAGGATACGGTATGAACACGCCACCTATACTAATGTACCACCAGATCCCTTTATTTTCTCTGGATTGGGGCAGTACAACAACAACAACAACAACAACAACAACAACAACAACAACAACAACACCTCCCCGTGCAAACCCTCCCGATGCCTTCAGTGAAACAGGCTGGCAAGTTGAAGAAGATCACCTAGCAAAATCGACTTCTAACATCTGGAAAGCTTTTCTTAACAGCACTGACACAACACACACTCACAGTGATATACAGGAAAAAGCGTGTGTTCCTACAGAGACACTTTGCCAATCAGAAGTTTTAGATTCAAGGGACAAAGTCGTAATTTCTTTGGAGGACAAGGGAGCTGAGAAAGACAACAGTCATGGGTCTGGTAACATGACAGCAATGGAAATTGTAAGACGTGATCCCACAGAGCAATCAAAAGGTCCTTCTAGAGATCAGGTTTTGGGTTACCAGCCAAAGCTCACTACCGTACCATGTTCTGCTTTGGGATCGGAGCCAGAGAGGGTGGGAAGAGAGTTCGAGGCATCTCGGGACCGCCAAGCCCCACATCATGAGCACACAAGGGGATCTTTGAGTCAAGACACGACCAAGGCAAGCCCGGGGGACGAAACTCGAACCACACATGACACCGAGACTCAGAATTCAGAAGCCGGAGATGGAATCTCACCTGAAGAATGCACAGGCAGCTTCGACACCTCAAAGGTTAAAGAAAACACACACAGAGCGGTCAAAGACACCCTGACATTTACGGGTATCAGGGACGTGTCGCTCACAAATAGACAGGCCGAGGGATCTTCTTCAGAAAGGAAAGATATAAATAAAGATGATAGCGAGGAGCAGGTGGAAATGAGAGAGTTTTATAGAGAAGTACATGAAGAGGAGACGGAAAGCAGTAGAAAAGGACGAGATGAAACAACTACGGATCACAGCGCAGAAATACAGAGCGTTTCATCGTGCGCGCGCGAGGCGTTTAATGAGAGCGAATTATGCATGTCGAACAAGAATCTTAACAAAGACAATTCAGAGCTACTGAAAACCGAAGAGAGAAGGTTTGAGGCAAACGTAGGACTTAAAATGAAGGAGCAACTGAATGAGACGACTGCTAAAGAAGGCGAAAGCGCTGGAAAACGTTCAGAAACCAAACGAGAGCTTGCAGAGGACTCCAGAGCGGTGGGTGACAATTGCACAGATGGAGAAGAGAAAGAGTTTGAGTTACTCAAGGCGACCTACCCAACAGTTAGCACTGACCCATCCAAGCACCTCCTTCAGACAACATCTGCAAAGAAAAGTGAGGTCGCTTCTCCAGAAGAGGACTTTGAGCTTGGGAAGACTCTCAGAAACTTTCAAGAACCCCAGCGACTGAACCGAGAGGGTGAACACACCACACCATTACCCAGCATGCACCTGTCCTGGGTGGACGGCAGCAACAGGATGTTGTCGTGGTGGAGGGAGTTCTGCTCCATGGGTCACATGGCCAAGGCTCTTGTGTATGCTATTCTGTTAGTGATCTTCATAACGGCGTATCTGTACGACCTGCCGACCTGGCTCGGACTATCCGTTTTCTCTGTTCTGGTTGTGCAGCCAGGGCACGAAACAGCGTCTGGATGGGGCTGTTGATGTGGACTGAGATCAGGTCAAACGATGTGCGTGTCTTAAACGAGAAGTGACATGAAGTGATGCTACGGGCCAAGCTTTGTTTTTCATTGAAAAGTCCTTAAAAGAATATATATTTAAGCTACTTGACAAGTGTGGTGGATTTTTTTAATTAATCAACTTTAATTAATCAACTAACATTTGTTTTTCTTGCAGGAACAACATTCATATGCTTTTAAATGATTCCAAACTCTTTGGGGAAAACTTGCAACTTTGTGTGTGTGTGTGTGTGTGTGTGTGTGTGTGTGTGTATAAATAACAAATATGGGAAATGAAACTAGACAGATAACTATTTTTCAAACATTGTGATAGGAACAGAGTTTGCTTATTCCAGTGACAGAGGGAAAAAGATGGAGGCTTTTGAACCAATTGAACCAATCATATTGAAGGTGACATGTTAGTCACGATGATCTTATTTGTTGTCTCTATTCTATAAAAACTGTTGTATTTGTGTTCACTGGTGGGATTCTCAATGGAACTTGTCTGAGATCCTCCGGCTTTGCTTCTTGGAAGATCTCCCAGCCGTGATTAAAGCATTTGAAGGACATTTGCTGAAGTCTGTCTGTTTGTAATTGCTGTGCAGCAAAGTTAGTTAGTGGAACAAGTAATTTAGCGTAACACTAGAGACCTTACTACCAAGTGAGTGTACGATAGGGGCCGAGACGTCGTTCGACTCTTTGTGAGACTCTCAGGCGAGGTTAGATTGTGTCAACTCAAGCGTTCAGAGGTAACTCAACTGAGCATAATATTTTCAGGCGTCGAGGACACCAGGTTCAACCTAAGTCAGGTGCGTAGGGGAAAATCTACCACACAAGAAACAGCACACAAGATATGAAGACTTATTTTGATTTTCATATATTGTATCTTGTGTAAGTGTAAAAAAGATCTTCCAAAGACAAAAAAATTTCAGTATAATTTATAATGTAAATTTGCTTCTCAAATTGATCTTGTTTCAAGGATTTTAAATCTTTTAGAATTAAAATTACATAGAGTAATAATAATTACATATTAATTTAAATTGTCCTAAATATTTTTGTAAAGAAATTCAAACACCCAAGTGAAAAAAAAAGTAAAATACGTTTATTTCATATGAAGTACAAATCCATTCATATTTACTGACATATCGCTTCACACTTACTGATATAAATATTATAATTCAACTTTATGTGGAGTACTTCTTTATTGCACAATGCACATTTTTATATATTAGGCCTAAAATGTGTTTTAATATCACTATTAGTAAGGATAGTATCACTGTATAATATCAGTCTTTAAATGCAAGATATTTAAAGTGTACCTAAAGTACACTTTCAATAGTTCCACTTTAGCATAATCAAATTTACTTAAGTATATCTTTAGTTGGAACTCAGCACTATTTCCAGATAATAAAGTGCATTAAGTACAAATGAGTTCCAATTTTAGTTTTTAGTGTACGAAAGTACAATTGCAGGGTATTTATATTAAGTACATAAAAAATGTAAATGTATTTGTAGCATACTTAGCATAAAATAAACATATTTCAAATACATTTTGTTATATTTATTTTTCACTATAGGTTAAGCAGAGTTTATAATTGTAAACAAAATGTCAACAATTTCAAGTGTCTGGATCAAAAAGTTTTGAAGATCATGAGGAACATATATTTAGTCTGGTGTGTCCAAAATTGTGTCTGGTATGTACCTTTATGAAATGTTTCACTGGGGTTATACAAAGGCGTATTAAATGTGCTATGAAGCCCGTGAGGACACAGAGGGCATTTCATGTCTCTTTAGGGATGTGTGTGACAGACGTGACATTTCCTTCAAATCCCACAATGTCTCTGTTCCCATAAGACAGGAGAGAGTATGAAACAGAGGCTGGAAAAAAGACCCTCTGATCTGTGAACATAGCTCTATATGTAATTCATACATACCAGTTAAAGGCATACTTTCTGGACAAGTGAAAATTCCCATCATTTACACACCCTTATGTTAGAACACAAAATTAGTTTCAATTTCAGTGAATGGATACTCAATCTTTAAAACACCAGTATCATAAAAGTAGTCCATATGTGAAAAAGGCACAATCTATAATAAGAGTAGTTTACAAAGCATGGTGTGTGTGGGGTCAAAAATATGACATGATTTTTACGCCTTGTTGAACTGGATTATGGGTGTTTAGTCAGTAAGATGCATGACTGAGCTGATATGCGACACAAAGCGGTGCAACTTTTTATAGAATTTCCCAATGTGTGTGTGTGTGTGTGTGTGTGTGCGGTCATATGATCCAGTCATTATGACTCTGACCTTTCAGTGTCTGGCTGCTCACCTCACATTTACTGGAGCTGTTCATCTGTACAGAAAGAGCACACAGTCATAGTTTTAATACCTGTATTCACAACAATATTTACACTATGTAACCATTCTTAGAAACATTACAATCCCCAAAAGTAGGAAGCTAAGAATTATCTTTTTATTTATTCATACATTAAGTGAAAAGGGTTGAAAATATTACACTGGAATATTCATTTTATGAAGGTTTACATGACTGTCCACATTGTACCATGCTGGTTAGAACTGGTCTTGTGACTGGAAGACTATATTGTATTACATCTAAGGAAGTTTAAAGGTCATCTAAATCTCTCAGATGTGTATTTAAACTTGTCTGCAAATAATGTCATAAAAGGCACTTTTACATGCTGGTCTTCTGCAATTTCATGTAGGCCTTGTGTTTGCAGATGATCCAGGCATTCACACATGGTATTTTGTGTTGGTCTGCAGGACAGGAGAAATGCTGAAATTAAAATGAAAGCAAATGAAAGGGGTCAAATTTGACACTGAGGTCAAATTCAAATAAAAACACTGCCATAAAAACAACTCAATGAATAAATAATAGACACAGAAAGCAAATATTCCAGGGCACTTACAGTTACTCATAACAAAACCAAGTACCAATTTTCACCATCTGGCATTTGTGGTTTTATTATGCAGTATGTGCTTCATGACAAACTAACATAGGTTCATTGAATATTACAGCACATATTTTTCTGTGCATTTACAGTGCGTTCAGCAGTTTGTAATTGAAGTGACTCAGGAGGAACATGATATTCCCAAACCCACTCACATATGAAAGACACAAGGGCCAAGAACTAAAATATCACAACGATCACATGAGGGATTTTTTCGAAGGCGTGAATACTTCAGATGTTTCATGCATGCTTGCTTTGCATTTAATTATGTGCTTCATGTTGGCACCCTTTCCTTTTTAAATTTTTTTCTTAAAGCTGATCAGTCTAAACATTTCTGGGTTTCAAAAAAACACATACAGCTTACTGCCAAATTTTGCATCATGCCCATATCAAAATTAGTTAAATGTAATTGTAAAATAATAAATTAATTGTAAAAATGTGTTTTTATTAATACTTAATTTTTATTTATATATTAATTTTATTTATATTCTAATTTATTCATTTATATATCATATTTAGTTTTTTTTAAGTTTTTTTTGGAATGGAACGAAATGGAATAGAATGGAGCCACTAGATGGAGCCACAACAGCAATTTTACTCCTTGCAGCTCAAACAGGAATAAAGCAGTCTGGAGGGAACGTACTGACAGATTGTGCTGGGTCAAACACTCAAACAGCAATAGAAGCCAATGAAATAGTAGCTGCCATGTAGAAAATTGTAATACACACAAATATTGATTGAATATGTTTGTTTTGGGGACTGAAGGGCTAGCATTAGCTCCCAGCTAAAACAGAGCAGGCTACCAGACACACGATGGCAGCATGTACAGTACCATTGAGATCTGCCTCGCTTTCTCATACACCCACACATATAAAACACATCAAACACACAACACAGTCATCCGTCTTCTCGCATGTCCGAGCACAGAATCTGGGTTACATCCTGGGTATCCCAGGAGGCCAAGTGCTCATACATCATCATTGAAACATCCAAGCACACGAGGACAGATCACACATATCTCCAACGCTCTCTAATCTTTCTCTCTCCCCCTCTGGGTTTCGTGTGGGCTCGCCAAGTTTCCTCATCCCTCCCTGTACACATTTATATAGTGTTGTGTATGTTACCAACAGAATGTAGAGCGGTGTTCTGCAAACTCTGCAGAAACTGCAGAAGCAATCAAGTTAAATGACTGTTGTCCTTTCAAGCTAAATTCACATGAAGCCTAATAATCCATTTAATAATTTGAAAAAAGGTGCAATCAGACTGAAAAGCCTTCATGTGGTTTGAGCAGATCGTAACTGCCCAAAAAACCCTCTAAAACCACCAAATTAGTCCAGGTAAGACCAGCAAATCATCTTAGGCTAGTTTAAGAAGGTTATGGATCCAACTAAATTAATTTAATCAAGCTTAATCTGATTGAAATATAAGGTGTTGCAGATCTTAAAACAATAATAAAAAAAATATATATATATATATAGGCTATATCTTAAACGAGCCTAAATTGCTTTGCAGGTCTTAGCTAGGTTTAGAGAGTTTTAGATCACTTTTCAGATAATCAGACTGGGAGACCATATGAATGACCAGCTAAGTCCATCATAAACCAGATAAAACCAGCAGCCCATCTTAGGCTGATTTTAAGATAATTTTTAATTGCAGTTGGATTAAATTGACAGAGATGTTGCAGTTCTTCACATAGTCTGGGGAAAACCAGCCTGAACCGACTGCTGGTCTTGGCTATTTTTCTAGCCTGGTCATACCCATCTTTGGCAGGTTTTAGAGAGGTTTGCAGCACTTTTCAGATGGTCAGAGTGAGAAAACCAGATTGACGAGCAGTTAAGACCATCATAAAACAGCAAAGACCAGAAGGTCATCTTAGGCTGGTTTAACATGGCATTTTCAGCCAGCTAAAGCTTAAAATCTCTGCTAACACCGCTACCATATAATGTCGACCCTAAAGGCGCTGTTCCACGGCACGGCTCGGTTAGCTTTTCCACTGCGGTGCCGCTTCAAAGTGGGTGGGATTATAGACTGATCGTTACAGTTGTGCCGCCTCTGCCGTGACGTCATCGTAAATGGGACACAACAAACGCACAACACAGCAGCAATGGAGCATATCGATGGAATGGTGTTTTTGATTCTCGGCATGTGGATGTTTTCCACTGCAAGATGAAGAAGTTTGTTCGAGTTTGATGTCTCGTGTCGGAAATCCAATGACGCTCGTAGTGACGATTCTCTCTGACTAATCAGTGATCTGCAATGTTTACACGTGACATTTAGTATCGGTACGGCTCACTTATAACCTCAACCGAGGTAGTAGCTACTATTTTAGTGAGCCTTACCTATAAATGTCACTTTTTGCATGGGCATGCATTTTGTTCAGAATACACGTGACATGACCCAAATCAAAACGTACATTGTCATTATAAAATAAAGTCATAAAATAATAGATGTGCAATCTTCATTAGACTGATTGTACACATTTAAATTCCTCTCATAATGTTTCTCACCCATGAAGTCACTATTCGATCTGTGCTATCAGTCAGTCAACTGAAGGTTATCTATCCCCTCATGTGGATCCAAAGCCATGTCTTCGAGGTTAGAGCTGGGAATGATTAGAGGACAAAAAAAGAGACTGTGAAGGAGGAGAAGTGTTGTAGGTGTTTGGAAGTGTGCCCGTGGACCCCTAGGGGCCTCTGTGGTGCCCTGGTGGCGATGTCTCTACTGGATGAATCACAATGAGGTGTCGGTTTGTGCTACAGCTCGGGCCCTCAATGCAAGAAGACAGGTTGCTCTTGAGACAACGTCCCACGGGGAATAGGGGTTGACTGGGGTCTGTCTCTGTCTCTCTGTCTGTCTCTCTCTCTCGTGCCGCAGTTTGTCACTGGGCCAGTTCGGACGGCCACTCGGCCTGAGCCAATCACTTCAGTTTGTTTTTGCGGTAATTAGTCATTACAACAGAGGCTATACGGATAAGTGCCAAGACAAATTAAATGTTAGCATAGCGTAGGAGCTGTGGGATAGCAGTTGATGCGTAAGGTTCTTTTGGACATGTAGCTATAATGCTGTCTTTACGTGCTATCAGAATTATCGTAAATACGAGTTTTCTTGTTAACCGGCCTGTCAAGTCATATTTACCACTGGAAGGCTCGGGGATCATTTTAATAGCTGCGTTTCCGAGTTGGGCGGGCTGTGAACTTTACACATGGCGGAGAGGAGAACAACTGCTGTGACTAGTTTTTATTCGTTTTTTTTTTTTCACACAACGTGCGACATAAAATCGTTTAGTTGTTAAAGTAGTGCATATTTACATACATGAATAACCATTTGAAGCATATTTTATGTTTACACACAGCAAAAATAGCCTGCATTTGACCAAAATTCCTGGAAAGGTGAATGTTTAAATGGTTGTCAATGAATGGGACGCTAAATATAATTTTGGCTTTAAAGGGATAGTTCACCCAAAAATATAATTTACTAACCCTAAAGTTGTTCCAAACCGGTATGAGTTTCTTTGTTCTGTTGAACACAAAAAGAAGATATTTTGAAGAATGCTGGAAACCAGACAGTTGACGGTAACCACTGACTTCCATAATATATTTTTCAATGGCTACAGTCAACTGTCTGGTTTCCAACATTCTGTAAAATATCTTATTTTTGTGTTCAGCAGAAGAAAGAAACTCATACAGGTTTGGAACAACATGAGGGTGAGTTAATTATGAGAATTTTTGGGTGAACTATCCCTTTAATTAGATTTTCTCAATAAAAAAAAGGCAAAAATAAACCTGGTGTCATGATTCCTGTTCTTTCTGAAAACAAAGCCCTCGAATGCAACAAGCTTGTAACCACAAATTCAGAAGTGGGAAGTAGGAAGTTTCCGATAGCACAAGAAGGCAGCATTTACCATGGTATTCGAAAAAGTACATTTTTATAAGGAAAAATATACGGGCGATGTTATTTAGAATCCGACATTTCCTCAATCCCACTCCCAAACATTTCATGTAATTAATTTTTCCGTAAATTTCTGTCCTACCCATAATCTCCATTATTATTATTATTAGGTATTGGAAGGACAAAGTTATTTGTGATTAATAATAGTAATAATGTTAATGATAATTATTGTTTTTGTTAATGTAATTGTTGTTATTAATACTAGTTTATTATTATTATTATTATCAGAAATTAAATAACTTGCTTATTTACAAGAAACAAAAATGATAAAATGTTTATTATGTTAACATCAGACCAGATATGTTCTTAATGTAAACAGACAAATGACTTGTCACTGGAAACTTGATGCATCACGCCTGGTTCGAACATGTGAGAACATTACCATGTAGTGTGTTTTTTTAAGCATAAGAACTGCAAGACTCTGAGAGAGAGGTGAAAACGGGATGATTCATCCCAACTGTTCTGAAAGAGAGAGTTTCACTCCCCCGCTACTCTGAATGTTCTGTCTCATTCTCTTTCTCTCCTTCACACACACATACACTGTGAGATTGTGAATGTCAGATGAGTACGTCTCTGTCTGTGTGTCATGCTCTTTTATTCCCCAACTCTTTCTGTTACACACTCACTCTCTCACTTTCTTCCTGTTCCTCAATAAGGATGTTTTATACTATATACAGTAGACTCAATGCCACATGATTACACATAATTGGAATACATCATCAATGCGAAACTCTAACAAAGACTGTAATGGTACCATGGTACAGTGATGGTATGGTACTTTGTTATATAATAATTACCATATTCTAATACCAAGGTACCATGGAACAGCAGGTCAAAATAAAACATTGTAATACTATGGTATTTTGATGTTTACTATAGTACTAAATGATTACCAAAATAACATGGTTTTTACAAAAAATAATACTAGGGTATTACCATAGTATACCAAAAACACAGCAATGTCATGTTAAAGGGTTAATTATTACATTAAATATTTATTTAGTTAGACATTTCTTTTGTTATTTTGTAATAACACCAGAACAACAGCAACATTATTATTTTTATTATTGGACAAAAAGTTATTGGTGCTCACTGGTACCCTTGCAAAAAAGTACTATGGTGATAGCATGGTATTGTTTTCATTATACTCTATCAATAATAATACATCATGATTATTATTTTATGGGTATGGTGAGAAGTTATTGGTGGTTATTGGTACCCTTACAAAAAAAATCCTATGGTGATAATGTTTACAATGTTTACCAAGAATATTACCATGGTACTACATCCAGAAAAAACAAACAAACATGGTATTATCATAGCAACAATTATAAAAATGCCATGGTAATACCACAGTACCTTTTGGCACTTTTATTGTTAGTGAAAGCAGAAGAGTTCTGCAGTGATATACGGCATAGGGTCACACACACACACACACACACTGACACACAGCAGAAGGAGCTAAAGAAGACAGCAAATGGATTGAGGAAGTGTGTGCACGAGCCTCAGAGCTTTCAATCACATGCTCCTGGTCCAACTCAAAGCTCAGCTCCACAGCCATCGAATTACGCTTTATTATCGCTCCCTGTCCAACACATGAGCCTCAACATGACATCCATCTCCTCCAGTGCAGTGTTCACTGCCTGACAAGTGCTCAGACTAGGCGTAAACACAACCTCTGCCATCAGTTCCATTGCTGAAGGCAAAAGCGAGGGCACAGATGCTTGGCTCCGAGTCCCGTCTGAAATGAAGGGACCAGCGAGATGCTTGTGTGTGGAGATGAAGAGGAGGTGTGTTGGATAATGATGGCCAGTTCGTGGTGGGTATATTTGGTGTGGAGTGTAGGTGGAAACACAGAACCTGGAGTGCAAATAAACTGAGGCATATTTTGAAGAGACGTCTGGGGAGATTCTATTAAAACCAGCTTTATTCCAATGGTCTACAGGAATGAAGAATATTTAGGTAGCATTCAGCATAGGAATGGAGTTGACTGCGAAAAGTCACCACATTTATTCAGGTTTCAAAAGCCACACACACACACACACACACACACACACACACACACACACACACACACACACACACACACACACACACACACACACACACACACACACACACACACACACACACACACACACACACACACACACACACACACACACACACGGTATAATGATGAAGTGCAGAGATGCTATGTCTGACATATTATTCTTGTGCATTTTGTCCCCACAGCCATCAACGACTGTCTGTTCGCACAAAAGCAGAGAATAAGGTTTGGGGCGATCTCGAAACGCCTGGCTTCCTCTTTTGATGCGCACACATCATCCGTCCCATACAGCGTAGAGAACGTCGCCAGTGATTCACATGGGGTCACATCACAGGGCTCTGCAGCTGCATATGTTTCCGCCACACGCAATCGAGAGATCAGACCGTGAGGGTATTTCAGTTCAACATCTAACGGTGGAATACTAAAAACTTTCTGTTCCACTGATGACCAATGGCAATGTGTAACACTGAGGTTTCTCCTGCTCTGTGCTGTCTTGTAAACAAGCTGATATTGCGGACGGTTACATCAGCAATAGTAATTAATGTCGATGACAACATTTACAATATTTCCTCCTTTCTGACTAAGCTGCCACAACATGTCGGTTTAAATCAAGTTTAAGTCCTCCAACCAATAAATGTTGCTGGTTCATTGTCTCTACAGAGGTTTTCTACGTCACTATATACATGAGCTTGCTTGATAGTGAATTTACACCAAAATTACCCAACAAAAAAAGTACAGTGGTATAGTAATAGTATCATTGTTACTTTGATGTATTCTATGGTACTGAAAATTATTTCAACAAAAAAGTACTTAGTACCATCTTAGAACCGTCATGGTATTTATACGTGTAACGATACCCTCATGTCACGATTCGATACGTATCACGATACTGAACTCACGATACAATATTATTGCGATGCTGATAACCCAATGCACAGGACAAAAGTGACACCAGAATAAAAATATTCATGATTCTGAAGCTGAAAATGCAGAATTATTACAGACGAATATGCTTCCACTCTGTCACTGACTACATATATTTAAAATAATGTAGCCCACGTTTTACTGGTAACATAAGGGGTTTACTGACCCACACATATTCGTAATATATAACCCACGTAATATACATACATACATACATACATATACATATAAACACACACACACACACACAGCGTAAGCATTCTGTAACGCGGTATAAGACATGGTCCCACTTCAGTACGTTTTTGTGAGGGTGATGACAATTCAAACCTCACAGAGCAGAAGCACAAATAAAATTGTGTGAATGAGTGATCTCATATTAAAAAAAAAAAGAAGAAAAAAATAACACCACTCTTTTCACCCAGCAAGTCATTTAATGGAAGCAGGGAGGTGAGGGAACAAGGCACTTTGCAGAGGATGTGAAACAAAGTCGACAGCCCTGACTTTCACCTCTGCAAACGCTGGCGGCTCACACTCCTCCCCCTCTGAGGTGCTCACACACACTGCAAAGCAGCTTCCACTGTAGTCACAAATTACACCTGACTCACACACACACACACACACACACACGCACGCACACACACACACACACACACACACACACACACACACACACACACACACACACACACACACACACACACACACACACACACACACACAAAAAGCCTGGCCTTGATTACTAAAACCAGTGGGCTTGTTTTTATTGCTCTGGTGGAGGTTTTATGCTTGCTATGCATGAGGAGGAAAAACGTACATTTCCTTGCATGGCTTTTCACAGAGATTGATTTTACCTTGAGTGGCATGCTAGACAAACAGCACCTCGGCCTGCAGCTGTCAGCTCACGAGAATTACTGCCTTCTGCTCATGAGGCTTATGTATGCGTGTATGTCTGCTAAAAAAAAGGTTTGCTGGTCGAAGCTGGCGTTTAGCTGGTTGGCTATAGCTGCTCAAAACCAGCCAACATATCAGGTTTGGAAGTTATCGACCCAGCTTAGGCTGCTTTTAATTGGATTGTTTTTAGCAGAATAAGTGAGGGAAAATCTTTATTCTAAACCTTAAGCTGTCTAACTGTGTAATCCAGAAATAGACAACTACACATGTAATAGAGCATGTGAAAATGTAATCTAAAAAATGGCTGCTTTAAGATGTTCTTCAAGAGCTGCAACAAAGTTTTTTGGTCAAACATAAAGGGCACAAGAACTCAGAAATAATTCCAACAGAATCTGAGTTGCTAAGCTAACAACCTGATATTCTAAAATACATGAAACAATCGCTTCATCGCTTCAATCACAATGCATTCTGGGAATCTCCGGTAAGGACACATGAAATACTGCCATTATTAATGTATTAATAAAATTACATTTCCCAAAATTACTACATAGTAAAAAACAGAGAGGGTGATCAAGACAATTTGTTCAAAAATATAAAAAATATAATAATATTATAAAAAATATTAATATTATAATAAAAATCTAAAATAAATAAATAAATCGACATAAAAATACCCGAAACAATAGTGAATGATACCGTTTTCGGTACAAACAAACATGCAAATACATTTAATGGCATAAGTATTACAGCATAAAGGTGCCATCACATTTACCATTTTTCAGCTAATTCTCTTGGGCTAAATCGAGTAATTTCAATTTCGCTTTAGGGTGAAAGATTTCCTCGCAAAGATTGGTCGTGCAAATGTCGAAGCTGCTTGCTTTGAAAGCGACTTCTGTGTGAGCTGTGCTTCATACATCGCTACACTATTGACAAAGGATAGTTTTGCTGGAAAATTATATGACCAGACCTTAAGGCAACTTTGCTACCTATGCTATTTTAAAACACATTTCCATCAGGTGTGCACCTGTGATTCCTAGATGTACAGCAAGCTTTGGAACAGAGCTACAGCATGTGGTCGGACGGGTCTCTTTCTGCATAGAAACACTTACTTACACTCAGTCACACACGCCAACAGAAGTGCACCTCAGGCCATTTGTGCTTTTCTTAAGTGAAATGGGTCACTAGACTCCATATGGGCAGGTAATGATGGCAGAGATGGAAGTCGTCAAATCTGTTGGTTTTCACAGCTGTCTGAGAGCTATAGGAGCCCTCACACATCACGACTCCATGGCCTATGCCTGGCATAAAAGTATGAGGGGGCGGAAAAGCTCCCTTCCAGACCTGATAGGTTGCCATAGCGACTGTCTTTGCATTGAATCGATATAGCCATCTAAAAAAAGCCATGCATTTCAGCTGCCCACAAAAAAAAGAAGAAAAAAACTAAACAAATGAAACAAGCCATGCCCAAGACAAATGCAGCTTGATTTGTAAATATGGATACTGTTTGCATTTGAATAATTCCCATTTTGTTTGGTCTGCTTGTGTTTGGGAGGACAAACCAGGGTGTTTTTTTGGCTCTGTGCCGCCTGAGGTTGGCCAAGTCCTGCCAAAAAAACAAAATCAATTAAGTCTTCAGCTCTCTATAGCATTACAGTGTTTTACATTTACAGACACAAAATGTGCATGCTACACGTACAGGTCAACCTGATTCCACCAGGTACAACATGTTCCTGGATCAACACCTTTGCTGATCCTGGAACAACCATCCAATCAAGTTTACAGTTTATGTCAAGTTTAGGCTTGCAAACAGGGTTAGGTGCTTCTACATCAGCAATATACATCAGTTCCCTCTGATTTTAGTCATAATTTATGGGTAGGATTAGGTTTAGGGGTTGGGATAGCACAACATTTTTGGACAGGAATATTGTTCCAGGATCAACAAAATATATTGACCCAGGAGCGCATCTAACTAGGCAAAATCATGTTCGTGTCGACGTTACCAACCGACCTGATCAGAGGAAACACAGGCTTTTAGTCATTACCAAAATAAACACATGACCCGATTTGCCATTAAGACGGATTGGTTTGTGTTTGATGTGTGTGAAATTTTATTCGCTCTGTATTCTTTTGAGATGTCAGAAATGGACCTGGCCTCATTTCACAGCGAGGGAAACGATTCCTGCTTAAAAGGCACAAAGTGTCTTCTGGGAGCAAGAGGAAGAGAAAGGGGGAGAAAGAGAGAGAGAGAGAGAGAGAGAGAGAGAAGAGGGATGTCCTTCTTCATGCACAGACACAAGGAATAGTCATCAGGCGCTCAGAGACACCCGAAAACATCAGGACAGGACTCCACCAATGGAAGCTCACACGTGTGGCGATACGAAGGGTTTCCAAGGCTACCCCTTCTCCCTCGTCTCCGTCCCCTCTGTCTGAATGTCAAACAGCTAATAAACGTGACTGGAACAGCTCCATCAGCTCATAACCCTCTGTGTGCCTTCATATACGATCTACAGCATATAAATTTCAAAATGCGTTGAGATCTGACTGAAACTGTTTCCTCTAATCCTCTGAAGAAAATGAGAAAGGTGGTTTATATGGTTGCTGCTAGTGTGTTCTGGGTGGTCTAAAGTGGCCATATCTAATTCTCTGTGAAATTTTTGCTCCCTCAAAGTGAATCTTTTCACTAGAAATGTTTTTGACAGTTTTATGGTGCGACATCTGAAAATAAAAAGTAACCACACAGCATTTTTTGAATCTATCAAATTTAGAAAATATACTAAATATGATACTTAGGTTGCATCCAAAATTTTATTATCTATACACTCAGGGGGAAAAAATGGACCAAGCCCAAAATGGCAAAGCACTACGCTTTTAATTGTCTTAACCACAAACTATTTGTCAGGAAACTAGCCACATTTAAGCAAATGCACTCAAAAAGCCATTGCGGTCTCAGAAAATTATCAAAGACAAAATGACGGATTTTTTGGCAGATTATGGGAAGTTGTGTGTGGACTGATGAATCACAATGAAACACAAGCTACATGTTGATGTTCCAGAGCGATGGTTTACAAAATCTGGTGAGAAATATAATAATAAATGTATCTCTACCACAGCCTAGTATTGGTGAGCTATTTCACTGTGAAAAATCATTTAATTCTTTAGAGTACAGGAGAATATTGCAGAATGATATGCTTCCCACAAATGAAAAGTTGTTACCGAAAGATTAATTATCAGATGTTATTTTTCAACAAGACAATGTTCCTGCCCAAATTGCAAAGACAACCAAGAAATGGCTTGAGAAGAAGTTTTGTCGCTAAACTGCCAATCACAAATCTTTTCGCATGACCTTATGGGATAGTAAAGTGTCCATCGGATGCGCACTTGACGGAAGTAGTAGGTTAGGTCTGGGTACTTTGTGCCTGTTATACTTTGAATTCAGTCATACATTTCTTTTTCACCCACTATGGAAAGTCTAAATATTCAGATGCAGAGTTGGACTTAGCTCTAACCCTAAATATGAGCAATAGCAATCGTGATGTTTTTCTTGGCAAGCACCACTAATAAAAAGCTACAAATATCCAAAAGGGCGCCTTTTGGTCAAAGCTATTGAGTAAATGTAGTTCTTGAGAGGGATAATCTCTGTTCCCTTTGGAAATGTGGAGATAATCCATGCGTACAGAAGATCTCAGCCACGTGCCTTCGGCTTGTCAAAATGAGAGGCAAATTTAGTAAAACCATTTTGAATTGGTGAGGATGGGTTTTTGAAACAGAAATTTGAAATAGAAACAGTAATAATATAAATGCTTATAAATTACCATGGTAATTTATAGAATAAATTACCAAGCATTTATAAGTACCATGTACCTTGCAAGGTACATGTCTTCATTGAAAATACAGGAATATCACTTTGTAAAACCTAGG
The DNA here is from genome assembly GCA_031834385.1 of Semotilus atromaculatus. Taxonomy (NCBI): domain Eukaryota; kingdom Metazoa; phylum Chordata; class Actinopteri; order Cypriniformes; family Leuciscidae; genus Semotilus; species Semotilus atromaculatus. The sequence continues at coordinate 53,798,108 of JAULUF010000009.1, forward strand.
GAACACACAGTTTTCTTCACGAACATGATGCCTCAAATTGTGAGGCTTATTGAGGTGGGCCATTCATTTTCTAAACAAATAAACGTGCAATTTTCATACAATGAATGAGGGACCTGAACCATATTTAGAGACTTGGGCTAGTACGCAACCACCTAGCAACTACTCAGAACACCTTAGCAACCTTAAAGAAACAAATTGGCAACACCCTATAGGGCATTGTGGCGGTTGAAAGAGCATCACACAAACAGACAAAATCATTCTTACTGAGTCAACACTAATAGTCCTTTTGTTTAGAGACTCCAGTGTGTGTGTCTGTGTGCATTGCTTTGCTGTTTGGTGGGCGTTCGCTTCATTAATCTGACTCTTTGGCCCAGTGGGGTACTGGTCTGTTATGGAGCAGTGATAATACATGCAAACGATCTGCATCTCTTACCAGCAGAAAGAATAAACAGCATCAGATGTCAACCCCATGGAATTATGGCACAGTCAGCTGATTTCTTACAAATGTTGGTTCAAAACTGAATGGAAAATAGCTAGTTTGAACTTTTAGGGGATACAAATCAAAAAGGACATCTTTTTAATATCTCCTAGAAAATGTAGCAATGAGACATTTCCGATCGAAAGTCTCTAGATCTCAATATGAACTGAAATATTTCACATCAAAGTCTTCCAAAAGTAATCAGAGTCATGCCATCAACATTCATTTTATAAATAAGTTAAATGAGCCTAAGCTGGTTTGGTGGTCTCTGAGCCCGCTCAAGCTGGACCGTTGGCTGGTTTTATAAGAGTTTTATAAGACCACCAAACCGTCTTAGGTTGATTTATGTTTATGTATAGTTTTGTAAGAAGGATTGTATGTCAACAATTGGCTCATTTGAAAGAAATGACATTTTAGGACACACGGTTGACACATATCAAAAACACACTCCTTTAGGATCAGAATTTTTTTTTTATTATTTGCTCTAGCCCTATAAAACAGGCCTTTGGTTCCTGCTGCACAATCAGAGGTTACTATGTAAAAATCAGTAGCGCATCTTAGGAAACTGTGAGACGTTTGTCCTCAGGAACATCTTTCTAAAATCATTTTTCACCTCTATTGATTGTGAATGAATATGTCATTTCACGTCCTTGGCAAAAGAGGACAATGGGGGATAGTTCTTGGTACCTCAACAACCTTATGTAATCCTGAGATTGCTTCCTTCCACTTAACACATCAAATGTTCTTTCGGTGTACTCAGCTGTTATGTACTGTAGTCCTCTTCTTTCATTGTGAGAAAAAGAGAGGGCACATGAGTTTGGACACATGACTCAAGGTTGTGTCATCTTAGCGCTTACCACAGCTGTGGTGCATCTGTTCTTTGTCTCTTTGATCAAATCTATTTAAAAGCTTAAAATGTGTGCTTCTGCCTACTCTCTTCAAAGTGTCCACTGGCTCAAACATGCTAGCATTACATTCAAAATTAACATCTGCAATATGTGTACACAAAATGACCTACACGGGAAAGCTTTGGAGTTGAAGTGTAATCAATGACAACGTTGGGGGAAATCTATGTAAGCCTAGTGTACATAATCATGTTTTTATAGATTAAGCCAGGGAATGACAAACAGGCCGCCGCTGTAATTCATCCGTACCAGTCTGATCATTTTCAGCATTGCAAACATATCTGCTGGGCACCGGCTCTGTGGACATACAAATCGGGGCACGACATAAAAATCAATTAGAGGAGAGGTTTTTCTTCTTCGCTCGGGTAAATTAGACACTACAGACTTCTCCTTGTGAGGTGGCAAAAATGAAATGATTAAATCCAAAGGGATTACTCCCCCTTCCATGTCCTCATGTGACATAGCAAAATCAAAGACAACCAGATGTGTTCCCATACATGCAGTGCCATTATGCAATGGCATGTCCCACATGCATGTGGATAATTACAAAGCTATGTGATAAGTTAGCAATTAAACTTGCCACTTTCACCTGGCAGATGATAAAGCTGGTGGGGGAAAAATCCCATAAACCTACATATCTAAATATATATATATATATATATTAATTGGTCTCATTTGAAATGATTTCTTCATGGAGCTTTTGATATATATTTTTAAATGGGATTTAAAAAAAAGTCTGCCAAAAGAAATGGAGTAAAAGCAGAACCATTAAACCACCTTAATTCACATTGGAAAAGTTATTTTTAGGGGCAGATGTTATAAACTTTGAGATTATCATGAAAAATCTCCACTGAAGTTTCTATAAAGCACTTTTAGCATGTAAATGAGCTCTAGATGGTACCATCATTTCATTCAAATTGTATTTAGACCTCTTAGACAAAATTGCTAGTGGAAGAATCACGGTTTTAATGGGCAGAGATGTTTTATGCATATAAGAAGTACCTCACTTATAGCGCTTGACTGGAGAGGGATTCTAAGAGGAATTTCATAGAAGATCCCAAACTAAATGGCACATAGTTCTCGAAAGCGGTCTTCTTAGACATGTGCGTGTGATATGCAGACTCTGAATCTTTTAACTGCCATGTAATGTTAATAATGTGTTGTGCAAAGGGCAGAGGCATTAAAAAAAAATCTGAAAACCTTGGGAAGAAAGCCAATGGAAACAGCCTTTTCTACACTCACCTAAGTACAGGAAGCCAAGTCAGGAAATTTTGGGGGCATCCAAACATCAAATTACGGCTAAAAAAAGATGTGCTAATTGCATTAGAGTGACTTGTAACCACAATTTCTTGCTGTGCAGATGACACCAAGAGTTACAACACGCTGAAAGGTGTTATGGTATGAAAAGCAAAGAGATTAATTATCGTCTAAAATGTTCACTCCAATAAAACTGAACGTCTCTCCAGATGGAAAACAAAGGCTTGCAGCATCTCTGTGGGTGGCGTCTTTTACCTTTATTAAAGTCAACATGAAATGACATTCACAACGCAATTCTACTTATGAGTGAAACAGAATATTCAAAATTCCTTACAAATCTATTGAATATTGAAAAGTGGGCATTCCATACAAACCATGCACAATTAATAAAGTTAATTTTGATTTCATGGTGACTTTCTAATCACTGCAACACATGGGGTGGTTGTTTAAACATCGACTAAAACTTTAGTGCATTCACATGTTCTGATGACTACAAAGAGAAATGTACTTCAAGCACTATTAAAAGTGACTAACTGATGAGAATGAATCTTGCTGTCATATAAATGAAGTGGCACACAATGGACCATATTTCCTTGGACTGAGAGCTATGGAGATCAGCCTGAGTCATCAATTAATCAGCAACCCATGTGGTGCTATAACTGACTCACCACTTTATACATATCTGCCAAAACAAATATATTTTTTTTAATATTTACAGAGAAAATCAACAGTTGTCTAGTGGTAAACATGTTTGAATAGATCAACACTCAAAAACGAGACAGGGATAGCTACAGTTCGGAGAAATCTACGTACCAAAAGGTAGAGGGTGTGCTACATCGAATACTAAACCCTAACCCTACCCTACACCCTAACACGCAGCTTTCACAACCTGACTTTCAGCATGCTCATTACTCCGGACATTCAGGCCCAAGAGATGGTTAATTTCTTCAATGTTAAAATATTTTCCACTATTCGAACCTGTTTAAAAACAGTACTTTTTGCAATTCTGTCTGGTGACCTTAGAGGCACAGAAAAGTCTCTTCCTCCAAATCTTGTTTTTATTTAAATATTTTTTCTGTCTTTTCTCATCATCCCACCAGAAGAAAGTGGTTATAGACGACTACAAATGACCATCCAAAGACATTCACCTGGTATTTCTAAATGAGTCTCTCTGATGTGTCATTTCTTCATCCCATCACCCCATCAGCTCCCTATATTTTTTCTTTTCTTTTTGTCCATCAGTAAAAAAATAAAAAAATCTTTCTAGGAAGAGAATTTAGTACATTTTAGCAGTATACTAGCATGTTAATGGATTTAAAGCTAACAGACATAGACTAAAACCCAATAAACTCAATAACTCAATAATTTCACAAGGTCTCTAAAAACATTGCAAACGATAGATATGGACACAATGAGCCCCAGATTCACAGGAATGGAGTAATTTGCTTTGAAACGATTCTGTCTGACAAAAACAAACAGTGTACTTTTGACCATATTTATGTCTTTTTTTTTTTTTTTAGTTTCCCCAATGAAGGATAATGATTGCCTCTAATCTGAGCCATCTTTACCTGTAAGTCCTTCCTGGAATACAGGAGAAATGCATGGTTAAAAATAACCCACCTCTCTGACACAGCAGCGCTTTCGCTGCACTCTGTAATTACCAGCAGTGCAATCAGCAGTGTCGTTCATTTCCCCTGATTGGCAGGCGCTGACGGCTCAATTGTTGGAAATGTACAACTACGATCTTCATAACTAAATGGAACTGACATGCATGCGGTTGCGCAGCTCTCGTTGCATTCGTGAGATACTTCCACCTTGTGACACCTGACCGCCAAGCATCAGTATCCATCAAACTTCATCTAAAATAACACCTGCTACAGACTCCATGCCATATCTCGAAGCAGGAATGTAGATGTCAAACCCTGACGGAGTTTCCTGATCCAAACTGCATGTAGCCAAGTGAAATGGATTTTGCTATTTGAACCAAAGCCAATGAATCTGCTATACATTCACAGTACAGTCTTGGACCACTCCACGTAATCTTAATATTACAGTAGAGTGCCTGTGCATTTCTCAAAGAGGGAGGGGGGAGGGGCGTTCATCGATTTGAAAGCGAAGCATTCTGAAGTGCTCCACCGCAGACGTTCAGCCAAAGTAATTGCCGTGAGTGAGCTAGCAGAACTGGCCACGGACAAATAGGTCACTTAATAGGTTGTTTACCACGCACTTGGACATGATTCATGGAAGGAAAGCAGCAGAGGTCCTGTTGACCGGGCCACGGAGGGAATTCTGGGATGGCGCTACGATTATGATGGACAACGCATTTGTAATTGTGGGCTTGCTGCCACTTTTGACAGAGCCAGCACAACCCCTACAGAAAAGACCAATGAAAAATCACCAGCATATGATGGATCCCCAGCATGCATTGCTCCCTGCTGGACTGTAATATCATGTTCAAACTAGAACGGCAATGGTCGATCAACTTCATCTTCTGGCTGGTCTAACTAACATTATTAGCCTAAACCAGCATGGAAATGCATTCTGGTTTAAGCACCGAGAGGGGCATGCAGCAGTCAGTTATGGTTAAATATGCATATCTAGATTGGTTTCTACACCAGTGAAAAAAGATGGTCTCTTAGTCTGGTTTTAGTTGGTTTACGAGCTACAAAGTGCCAAAATTTCTCTAAAACCAGTCGACAGACAAGCATGGAAGACCAGAAAACCAGCTTAGACTGGTTTAAGATAGAAATTAGCTAGTTTTAGCTTGTTAAAATGGTCTCATACCCTGGTGAAGGTGATTTTTGGCAGTTTTAGCTATTTTCCTTGCTACTTGATATCTGTCTAAAACCTGTCAACAGACCAGCAAACCAGCTTAGACTGGTTTAAGATATCAGGGATATAGGTCAAATTGCATTCAAGGCATGCATTCTATCAGTTCATGGATTAGTCAAACCCATAACCTGCTGTTGCTAGTGCTATTCTCTCCTATTTGAGCAACAGGAACACATCTAGGCACCATGTATGGTGAGTTTATACTTTTAAACAACACGCAGAGACAGCATACACAAACAGGAAATCATGGAAAAGACATCTCACATCGATCGTTTATTCACATGCACAGGGGACAGAAAGCAAGACAGAGATGCCGTAGCTCAGCATTTATACTTTCTACATGCCAGAAATCTGAAAGACAGACTAAATTAAATTCAACTGTGCACAAAAAAGGCTTAATAAAGCTAAAATGATTAGACAGATTGGCCAAATGAAAATCAGTGATACCATCAGAAGGGATCACAAGAGGTGTTTAGACAGTTTGTAACTGTCACTGTGGAGAAAACCTCTGACAAAGAGAATTGTTGATGAAATCTGCTTTGAGGAAACAGTCAGCGCACGCGTTCACTGAGGGCTTGATGGTCCAATTATTAGTCTGTTGACATCCCTCTTGGAAACAGCCAAGAATCCTCTCCTGATGCTTTCATGTGGACTGTGAACCCTGAGCGAGGGCAGAGAGCTTCATGACAACAGCGAAAGCGAGGCTGAAGTCTGCATCACCATGGAAACAGTGAAACCACTGAAATGTTGCCGTCTCTCTACCCTGAAAAAAATCCTCTTAGCAGAAATACACTCCATGCAATCACTCCATGAGGAAAGCACACATTTTTTTAAATTTGATGATTGTTTTTACTTGCTCATTTTATCAAGCAATTTGTGCATATCACTATATTTTGTTTGTGGACATTAGTTAGAGAGCCAGCAAGCAGTTCGGAAGTATTTACATACATTTATGTAAAGGACAGGGTGCAAAGGACTGAGTCCACATTGAAAATCTTTTTGCATTTAAACCTGGACATAAACAGAAAGGTTCAGGAAAGGTTAACAAAAGAAATAAATTATGTGAAATTGTGCAAGTCATTAATGCTAAAGAGGGACAAAACGCTTACTGAGACGCTTACTTTATTTTTAATTTCAATGGAAATACAAAACTGTATTAAATTAGATTTTTTTTTTCCAATACTCCTCCCGCAAGATTCTCTACCGCTCTATATTTTATCCCGCTCCCGTCTGAAACTTTTACATTTTGTCCCTTTCCCGCCTGCAAAAGCCCTTAGGAAGAGGTTAACGTGGACTTTTTTTTTGTCCCGGTCCAATTCTGTCTAATTCCAGTCTTTAGGCTATTTTTCCTTTAGTTCAAATTTCCACACACATGCCGCTTCAGATCTCCAGTTACAGACTTCTGAGTGCTGTTATTTTTAGATAATTATATTTTGCAGGAGCCAATGAGTCATTTCTTTCTCCCGCTTCCCGCGCACATATCAGTAATTCAAATATCAGAAATTCTAAACTTGTCCCACGCTGCACTCTGTACTTCTTTTCAAACTGGGGCCCACGACATCCAAGAGCCTCAGGTGGTACTAGGATCTTTGTGTAAAAGTTCATTCAAAAATAGTGTTACAATATAACCAAAACATATTGTATAGTAAAATAAATCTGCAATAATGTGTAATTGTAAATAATGTGAAAATAATGTATAATAAAATTAAATAAAAAATTCCCAATGATCTCCATATGTTTGAGAAGAAACATTCTTGGAATTTCATGACATAAAAAAATATTTTGTTTCATCTTACTCGCCAACCAAATGAAAAACAAACCGTTTTCTAGTGCCGCTAGAAATATGGTATTCAGACATAATCTGGATAATCTGCAAAAGCCATTCTGACAGATAGATTAAGTTTCCAAATAAGGAGAAAGCCATGGCTTCAACAAAAATGTGCTGTTGACATAAATTTGGGTACAAAATAAAGGTTCCAAAAGTGGGTTTTCACAGGGAATGCCATAGAATGCCATTTGGTTTAAAAAAAAAAAACCTTTCAGTGAACAGCTCTTAAAAGAACCAGTTTTCTTAGTGTGAATAAGAACCATTTTTAAAAGTAATTTTAAGAACCGTTTTCCACTGTAAAGAAGCTGGAAAGGTTTTATGGATGTTTAAGGTTCTTCATGGAACCATCAATGCCAATAATTTAAATTTTTTTGATATACTTAGGATACTGACTGTAGGATACTTAGAAAAGACACAACATTACATTTGCATGGCTACAATGTACAGTACAATACAACGCATATGTATACATAGAAAATTAAGATGTAAGATGTTTTGCTTGAGCGACCACACAGGTTAGCCTTTGAAAGGCAAAAAGGTCCCGCTGTAACCACCCAGGCACTGGCCCATGAAATGGTTTTGGATTTTGGTTTTGGTTTCTCAGATGGAGGCCTGCACTCGAGGGGTGAATTTAGAAGCGGTGGAAGAAAAGGAGCGCAATCACTTCTGTGCAATTTATCTTTGTAAAAGAAAGAAAAAAAAAAACCCAGACAGAACACAAACAAAACAAGAAAATAAAGCGGTTTGGTCTCAAAACCATTGATCATAAAATCCATTAAGATTTGACAGCGCACCAGATTGAAACTAGGGCAGTGAGCTTCCTTCACTTTGAGATGGAGCAATATGGAGAAAAAAAATGAAACTCAGAGGTATAATTGGATTAAAAGGCAATCAAACCACTCTAAGATTAATTGATTTCTTGATTATTGGCCCACAACTCTCAGATTTTGAGTGCAAACACTAGCTGCTTAGCATATTCACCATAAAACGGAGGAGATAAATATGGAGAACACATCCAGATGCTTTGTGGGAGAAACTTACCTTGGAGTCATTTCACAGTGTCCCTCTTTCAGTTGTCCGGCCATGAGTCATGACACCATTCGCCCTTCGTCTCTGAGCATCTGAGCTCTGTTAAGTATTTAACATCCAGAACATTAGCACAAAAGCCACAGGACAATCCATTCGTCATGTCTCCTCAAAGAAATTCATTATGGATGTACCAAAGTCTTTGTACAAAGACTCCCATCGTTTCCAAGTCTTATCTCTATAAGAAACCTCAGTGCACAATTAATCAAGAGTGTTTTGTTCTATTCCAGTACAGATGCTTTGGTCTGTTGTGTAAGTGGACGACCGCAAGTTCACTAAGGGGCCGTTAACACGACACCATTTTCAACAAAAAAAATGAATTCTTCTGCATTTTTTGGCATTCATTTACATGATAACGGCGGTTTGGGCACCTGAAAATGCAAACTTTTGAAAACGACACCATTATCATCTCCATGTAAACTACAAAATGTGAATTTGTTCAAATGGTGACATCATGCACATACTTTATTACGTGTTCAATTTATAGGCGTGTAGTGTTTCTTAAAGTGACATTGCCATCTACTGGCCTGACATGCATAATACAGCATTTTCTTTGTCTTTTTCGCAGATCTGTGTGAACGGGGATTGTTTCGACAACATTGGTGTCTGTACGCGAAAAATGCGAAGGAAAAACTTTTCCGTTTTTAGTATATCATTGTCGTGTAAATGTAGCCTAAACCTGAAAAGAACAACTAAACAAATATATTAAACTAATCATATCTATAGTACGATGAAATATGTCAAACAAAATGTTGGTATACAGTTCATACCAAAGCATAAAGTAGTTTATGATTGTCGAGCAATTCAATTCATGTGTCACAAGTGTTCAAATAGCTATTATGGCTAAATTGTGCGGACACAATTTTTGCCCGGGCAGTCATGCAAATGATTATTGACATATCATATGTCACACGCATATGATGAATTATGATTCAATTATGAACACACGCAAAAACAAGAGAGAAAAAAACAAAATATTAAAAGCTGATTATATTGGAGTCAATGTGTGCTTTTTTCCTACTACTGTAAACATCAATGAAAAAATATATCTAAATATCTAAATATAAATGCACTTATATCACAGTATGAGAATTAGATTTTTAAATGTTTATAACAAATGTTTTTTTTTCTAATATAAATATATTGCAAAATATAAAATGGCAAACAAAATGATCTCGTACAGTGATATAACATCATACTGTGAACTCCTACTAAGTCAGCTAAAAAAAAAAGACCAGTATTGCTAGTCGCCAACATATACAAGTTGTTTTTTTGGATGCTGTTCTCCATCTTCTTCTTATATACCACCCACCCACGTGTCTTTATCATCGAGTTCTCCATAAGCCTACCATCCCACCCGGCTTTGAGCGCCATGTAGAGGCCCTGGTCATCGATCAGTGCTCAAATCGGCAAATGTCGAAAAATACGAAAAAAACATTTTTTTTGCAGGTCAGGACTGTGCCATTCATCTCCTGCCGTATGTGTCCTGCATCTAAACGAATGCTTTAGCAGAGAACTCGCATTTCAAACCAGGTGATAATCTCCGAGCCAGCGTGTGGGAGGGAAGGGAAACGAGTCAGGAAGACAAGGTCGTACAAGCACCATGGCAGGCTTACAAGGTCAATACTTTTTAGTTTGGCAGGTGCGCTCTAATTAAATGACATAGATCTGCACGGCACGCAGATAGCGAGATGCAAAAGTGCTGAGACCCCACCATGACATACGCCAATGAATCTGTGGCATGGGCTATAAAGAAACATCAGTAGTGGAAACACAGAAGACTGGAGCAGATTTGTTTTTTTGGACAGCTGCAGTCAGAGCTGGCAAGATCCCTGAGAGATGTCATTTTCAGACATATTTGGAATGAAAAACATAAGCAATCATTCATGGCATTAAGTACACAAAGGTAGACAGTAATTTGACATGGAGTGACGCTCTTTTTATATACGACTATAAATTGTCAAGGGAGACCTACCAATCAAAATGAATCATTACTGAGGACACTTGATGGCTTGATAATTTATCTTAATTTTTACTCTTCAGTCTCTCACCTGCTGTCAGTGTGATAAAGAATGACATTTTCAAGAGGTTTGTAAAAAACACAAGCACACACACACATTCACCTACAAGAAGGGCTGTCAGAAATAACAACAACACCAAATTAGCTCAATACGAACACTAAAGACAAACTTCCTGTAATGAGATATTATTGTTCTGGTTCCATCCACTGACATGTTATTACCTACTTAACAGCAGGGGCCTTGAAATCAACCGAAAACTACAACCGGAAAGCATTTCTAAGCTGAAACCTTTTCAGAATTCACAGAACCTTAACCAGTCTCTGAGCAAACAACAAAAAAACTCAAGTTTCTTTTTATTTTAATTAGCACAGTGTGAAATTTTTGATGGAAATGTTTTCATGCACTAGCACGAAATTTGAATAAATTCTAGCTCTGCTGTTATGAAACACTGTTTGGTGTTATTTAGATACATAAATGTGAATTTATGCTTTCATCCCTTTTGTTAAGCCACCATTGTGTTCAATATTTTCTTGCTGGAAATGTTATTCTCAGTCCCCTTCGTCTTTCAATTAAATGATTATTTTGTTTTATAAACTATGTGAATATAAACATATAGGTGAGTTTAATTGGGTTGCATAATCACATGTATTTTGTTAACTGACATGAGGTTAACAGTTCTAACAGATCTAACCAGCTTAAAATGCACCCATGGGCAATTTATCTTTGGTTCTGGGTCTGCATTAATGGCGTAAGTTTAATCTGTGATTATTTTATCTGAATTTCATATGCCAATTAATTATTATTTTCAAGGCCCTCCTTGAGAACCCTTTATATCCAATGTCCATTTCCAAAGAAGCTCAATTCAAATTTGAATTCAATTCAAAAGCTAATTACCTTATTACATAACCATGACTGCACAAATTGTTTTCTTGGCCCGTGTTAGTTTATTAAGCTATGAAAGACTAATGTCTTTTCTTTTGGTTAAATCTACAGAGCTGTTCAGTCATGGCATCAATCTACAGGCAAACTCAGAGGTATAACTTGTTATTGATTCCCTTGAGATTATCTTATCGATTTTTAGAATGTCATTTTTTCTGTTACGAGCAAAATAAGGTCTATGGTTAAAAGAATAGTTCACCCAAACATGAATATTTTGTCATCTTTTACTCACCCTCTTTTTTTCTGCGGAACACAAAATAATATATTTTGAAGAATGTCGGTAACCAGACAGTTGATGGGCCCCATTGACTTCCATAGAATTGGTTTTACTAGAAGTCGTTGGGGTCCATCAACTGTTTGGTTACCCATGTTCTTCAAAATATCTTCTATTGCTTTCAGCAGAAGAAAGAAACTCATACAGATTTGGAACAACTTTAGGATGAGTAAATGATGACAGAATCTACATTTTTGGGTGAACTAAACCTTTAACATTACTTTCACGGTTTGTCATGCAACATAAATTACACATAGTAAAATGTGAATTTTATAGCCAGTTATAGTTATAGCAACTTAGTATGTAATATGTTATGGAACAAAAAGTGAAAAGATCTCTAAAATTAATGTTAAAGGCCCACTGAAGTGCCTTGAAACCTGCAGCGTTATTTAGCGTTACAATAGCGTTTAGTTTATATCACAGCTCTGTCAGAGCCGTTGAGCTCAGTAAAGCCGCAGTTTCCTTCTAATTTCTAACCGTTTATCCAACTTATCTCCTCCATATCACTTTAAAATATCATTCTGTACAGAATTCAAATGGGTCCGATACGTTTTCTGGTCTGCGCCGATTTGCATGATCCGCTCTGTGCTATCGTGTCTCTGGACTGGAGCTGCGGCGATTCATGTGACGCTAAGATCAAACCAGAATGGAAAGCATATTTACACTGTCTGAATCGTTCCCGTTATGCATTTAGATTCTAGAGAGCATTTGATTGGACAGAAAAGCTGATGAGAAGCTGAAATACAGAGTGGTGTCATCTGTGAAAGTTAGAGACTCTAAGTTTAGAATGCTTATATCTTCTTAATGTGAATTATTTCGTTGTTTTGAAGCACACTAGCTTATAGATAACAGTAAGGCTAACATATTCATAATAAAAAACTTAATTTTTGATTTCATGGGGACTTTAGCAACTGACCCTATGTTTCTCATAAATTGAAAACCACTCTTTTAAAACCCTAATTTCTAATTTCTCCCAGCTCAAAGTGCAAACACTCTTCTTTCGTTTTGACTTCAAATTAAACTATATTTTAAAACCAACTCAATTCAGTGCAAGCTAGTTGGTAGCTGGTTTAGCTGGGCATTAACTGGTTGTTCCAAAAAACAAAAACAAAAAAACATCTTCAACAATATTTCAAGCAAGAATATAGCCTGCAAATAAACATTTAAAATACTTTACTTTGACTATTATCCCTATAATGAACAATTTAGCACGTGAAACGCATGATGGGTGAAATTACGAATCGTACTATGGGAACATGTAGGCTCATGAATATTAATTACCCCATGCAGACGTAAAAAACATATTATTTAAGTGACGCTGACGTTACGTCGTTACTCTTCAACGGCTCGTCGTAGCTTTATCAATATTAATAACCATACCTTTCCCATAGTAGGGTTCGTAAAATCAAGAAATACAGCGGGATCACCTGACACGTCGTCATTGCAGTTCCGCTTCCCCAATCCCTCCTCGCAGCAGACCAACAACAACATGGCTCCCAAAGACCAACACACACACTTGATGCTCTGGCTTTACCTCCTGGCGCTTGTCCAGACCGCCGAGGCGTTTGACGGAGGAGATGCGCTGGCTTTACTGTTGGGCGCGACCGTGACGCTCGTGGGAATCTGCGCGTGCTTGGGCTGGTACGCGCGCACACGGAACGGACAGTTTTGATGATCAACCTGCAGATCAAGGCCTCATCCGGAAATGTGACTGAGTGCATAAGGACTGTCATGCATTTCTACTGAAGAGAATTGGAAATGCACGCAGAGGAAGGACCTATGGATAATATAAGCTGTTGGTTTTATTCTTGACATATTATCCATTTCAATGACACTCTCCTTCCTGCCCCTGTGCGCCACGTGAGAAACTTCAACATTATCAGCGTTGGAAACTCCATTAGATTATCACTGCATGAGAACAAAATCATGCAGACATTCTCTGACACATTTCTATGGACTTGGACATTCTGGCGGGCTTGTGATGGTCTCCTGCCATGTTACAATCACTGCAAGACAATCTGCTTTCAATTTCATTCCTAAAATTGTTGAATGCTTTCTTTGACTGCATAAAGCATTTAATGTCTTTGCCGATGTGCTTTAAAGAGGGAGAGTGATGCTGTTTGCTTTGTTTGTTTAAAGGTTATAAATATTATTAACTATATATGCCTATTGTCCAAGTATGAGATTTTGCATCTGTTGCAAATTAATAGACTCTGAAAATTGAATATATTCATTTTTAATTCTTTGCAAAATGCACACCAAAATAAACTTCATAGTGGTTGCAAAAGTCATTCCTTCTAAGTCATTGAAATATATCAAATAATAAACCAAGTGACATTTTCAAAAAATGATGGCAGTCATATTTCTCAAGCAAAACATTTCACAAAAGGGGTTTAAATTGATATAAAACAGTATGTATTGTTTAAAATAAAGACAAAAAGGATTTAAACACTTTATTAATTTATGCATTTTTACAACTCTTTTACAACTTACACTGCACACAAGGTGTACATTTTTCACTCCATGTTGAACCTAGCACCATTTTACTGATTGAGCTAAAGGAAATTTAGCCACAAGATGCCGGTCCAGCTTGTAAAAGGTTGTTGCGACCATTCTACATGATCAAGTTATTATTATGTGTTCAAAAGCAACCTTTGGGGTCACTGCATGTCCAGTGCCAAGTATGCAACAGAACTAGACACCCATGTTCTTATTCAGGACAATGAGGTGTATCACACTGTTCACACACAATAGGCAGTGTCAATTATTAATGCTGAGTAAGTGTATCCTGTACTGAACCATATGCAATATATAGGCTAGCCACTCTTCTAACTACACAATGAAAGTAATACCCATGATTAGATAAGTATAAGTTCAAGGTTTCATTGGTCAAATACAGTGTTACACGGTGATACAAAATAGGTGAAATGTGTGACACATTATACAGTATTCAAGAATTAAGTTTTGGTAAATATAAGGTGACTTTATTATAAATAAAGCCCACCATTATTTTCTCTCTCCCATGATAGATCGATAGATCGATAGATAGTGACATATAGGCTATTGACAGATACAGTATACACAGTAAACATTTATTATAACACATGCGACGATGTATATTATACAAAAGGGCAAAAGAGATCCGTGATGCTGCTGCACCCATCAGTGCAGATGATGCTGCTGCTGGGATCACAAATAGCGCCAGTGCGCATGCGCCGTCCGCACCGTTTACTGTATAATCACAGTGGGGGAAAAAGAGCAGGCAACAAAACTAAACCTTTTTTTACGGCAAAGTGACTGCTGCCATGTAAATAACCGCCAGGGAAACAAAGGGGGAATATCAACAGGTATGTTTTTAATTGATATTTTATAGCGTTGTCTCTGTTGCACTCGATATTTGCATGCATGTATTTGAAGGAATTGCTGTGCCTATAATGGACGCTCAGCCATCCAGAAATCATTCCGTTTTAAAAAGCAAAGGGAAAAATAGACCGCTTGTGTGCTAAATTCACACGCATTCACCCAAATGATCCTGTATCTGTTGCTTATTTTGATACAACGGTGGTACTACATCTTCAATGGTGGATGATTTTGTAAAAATGCAACTGTATACAAAGGTTTATTATTTATTATATAGGGAAAGGCTCTTCGTGCATTTATGAAACAAACGACGGCTATTGTATAGAGTCGGTTAATAGATGCAATTGCAATCCTATTGTTTTTTTTTAACTCGAATTCGTCGTCATATCAATACTAATTGTTTATAAACAGATAAATCTAGGCTAGAGAGAGAGAAAAAAAATAGAGATCTAATTCTAAAGCATGTGCTTTTCCCCAAATGACTTGCATTATATTGTGTTGTTGCACTGAACGTCTGTATGGAAGCCACAAATAATCTATATTTGTATATATAAAATATAACATGATGCATTTCTTCATATTCCTTTAGCCTACACAGCCAGTCAATTAAGGATTCATGATTGATTTTCCACAGTATCATGATAAACAAGAGAGAATGAACACGGTTAGATTCTGCAGGATCTTTGGGTGTGATCAACAGCTTTTCTTGCTGCATTTAGACAAATGTTCCTTTCGGGTGTAGCTGATAACAATCATTAGATTCCACATCTTTTTCAATTATACCACAGATGAATATGCCTCTAGACGGATGTCTGGTCGTGGTGATGAGCATCTTGTTGACTGCACTCTCTTTTTTTGCTAATATTTATTTAATTTGCCTTGGAAAAGGGGAGATGTTGGGGGTGGGGGTCTGTTATTTTAACCAGGATTTATGTTGGTGTCCAACGGCAAATCCTTATGCTGAATTAAGCAACTGTGTGAGCTCGACATAGACGGCATACCGTTGCAGCTGCAATTTTGTATGCAATTAGAAAAAAGAACCTCAATGACAAAAGAAATGAGCGATGCAATGCAAAGCCCCCCAGTTTGTTTTGTGTGAGCGAATCCTAATGGGTGGATCGTGTTTTTCAGGCATCCTTTTAGGTGTGATGAGACAAAGGAACAAAGGATGCCTTAGAAGAGAGGCAGCGAAGAACAAGGCTGGAACCTGCTTCAAAGCACACCAGATGGATCTATCGCTCCACTCTCCATCTAGATCATGATACTTGGCTAAAGCTTTAAGCGTTCTCTATGATCCCTTCTCCATCTATGGCGAACTACAGCCATGCAGGGGACCACAACATCTTGCAGAATGTCTCTCCGCTCGCCACTTTCCTTAAACTGACCTCCTTGGGTTTCATCATCGGCGTCGGTGTGGTCGGAAACCTCCTGATCTCCATCCTGCTGGTCAAAGACAAGAGCCTTCATCGAGCGCCCTACTATTTCCTGCTGGACCTCTGCGCTTCGGACATCCTGCGCTCGGCCATCTGCTTCCCCTTCGTGTTCACCTCCGTCAAGAATGGCTCAGCCTGGACGTACGGCACGCTGACTTGCAAAGTGATCGCCTTCTTGGGCGTGCTCTCCTGTTTCCACACTGCCTTCATGCTGTTCTGCGTTAGCGTGACGCGGTACCTGGCCATTGCCCACCACCGTTTTTACACTAAGCGGCTGACCTTCTGGACATGCCTGGCCGTCATATGCATGGTGTGGACCCTGTCGGTAGCCATGGCGTTCCCTCCGGTGCTGGACGTTGGCACGTACTCCTTCATCCGCGAGGAGGACCAGTGCACCTTCCAGCACCGCTCCTTCCGTGCCAATGACTCGTTGGGCTTCATGCTGCTCCTTGCACTCATCCTCCTGGCCACCCAGCTTGTCTACCTCAAGCTCATCTTTTTCGTCCATGACCGCCGAAAGATGAAGCCGGTCCAGTTCGTGCCCGCAGTCAGCCAGAACTGGACCTTCCACGGCCCTGGAGCGAGCGGCCAGGCCGCGGCCAACTGGCTGGCCGGCTTCGGCCGGGGTCCCACGCCTCCGACCCTGCTGGGAATCCGGCAGAACAGCAATGCGGCGGGCCGCAGGCGTCTGCTGGTGCTGGATGAGTTTAAGACTGAAAAGCGGATAAGCAGGATGTTCTACATCATTACCTTCTTCTTCCTGAGCCTGTGGGGACCCTACCTGGTGGCCTGCTACTGGAGGGTGTTCGCCCGAGGCCCAGTGATCCCGGGAGGCTACCTGACAGCGGCCGTGTGGATGAGCTTCGCCCAAGCGGGAGTCAACCCCTTCATCTGCATCTTCTCCAACCGGGAGCTCCGGCGATGCTTCAGCACCACGCTCCTCTACTGCAGAAAATCCAGGTTGCCGAGGGAACCCTACTGTGTTATATGAAGGTTCAGTGGCATTTTTTGTTTTTCTGATGTGGTTTTTGTTTGGATTCCCTGGTTGATTAGGGATGTGTTCAATTGTACAGCTCTCTCCTTCTCCTTTTCCTCTCGCTCCTTTTTCGAGGCCTGTAGTTGAACCGTCCGAATGGAATATGATGATGAACGGACAGAGGACACGTCTCACGTTTATGTTCTAGTAAACAACCAATGCGAAAGGCCATTTGAAACCCAATACGCAAAAAAAAATAAAAAAAAATAAAATTTAAACAAAAATTAAAACAAAATAAAAAATGGATACATCAAAAAGGGACTGACCTTTGTTATGGATATCTGGAGGACTCTGGAACGGGTGTAAAAGAAATCAAACTGTTACCTTAAGGAATCACTGGAATTTGTGTCTAAAAAGTTGCACTAACGAGAAGACCGGAAGATGCTTTTTTCGCTCAGTTGCATTGCAAGGATGTCTTGTTTTTCCCAAACTGAAATACGAATGCTTTAATCTGCAACAGACTTCTCTTTCACTGTAAGTAAACAAAACATGTGGGGTGACTAACTGTTGGAATACACCTTCACGAGAGGATAAATTGGTTTAAATGTAAGTGATATCTTTTTTCCTTTTAGGGTTGGGTTGGGTTGGGGCGGGGCGGGCTGGTGGGCGGGTCTTAAGGGGGCGGGTCCTGTCGTGTGGTTTTCGATTTGCAACTTAAATTATTTCCTGTAGTTTTATGATCCATATGGTATGTCTCTGTTGTCTGGCAATGTTATTTTCTTATCTCATTTTTCTAAGTCTAAAAACAAATGTTTGAATTTTAAAACATTGCTCTTGAGAACCTTGTACTTAAACTGACAGTGGAGAACCAGTTAAGCTAAGTTGAGTACGGCATATCCATGTACCCGAACACGCAAATTTTGTTACAGATACCACTCCAGCTGTTCTTGCCTTAATGGTTCTGGTGTTTTGTTCATGTTTTCATTTGCAAGGTGAGGGTTGTTTTCTAAATCCGCTCCTCTGAAATGTCTTTTCACATGAGGGTGAAGTGCATTTTCATTTGAAAAACAGTATCCACCGCCACCACCACCACATGCACAGCCCATTTCTTACCCTGTAACGTTTGCTACACCCCACCGAGTGCGCAGAGCACAGGGAGCATGTGTGTGTGGATGTCTGTGCGTGAGTGTGCGCGTGTGTGCGAGAGTGCTAGGCGAACAGCTGTCATGTCAAGACCAGAGCCTTAGTCTGAAATCTTGCACAATTTGTAAAAAATGTAATAGGAAAAACAAAAAACATTGTATTTAAAGGCACAGAGTCTTGTTTCTACTTTCCCAACATTTGCTCTCTACTAATTGTTTTGATTAACTTACTTTTTCTCTTGTGGCCATTTTAATATTTATTCTGTATTCTTTTTGTATATTATAGGTAGATAGTGTGTAAGTTTGTGAGTCTTTCATTTTGAAGTCCCGAATGTGAGTACTGTTTAAGTTAGGACTGCAATTGCTGAAAGTTAACTGTGTAATCTGTTGCTTACATTTTTGAAAATAAAATTTTACATTTTGCAAAACCTGTTCTTGCTATTTACTCCAAAAAAAGTATGCTTGGTTAAGCAGGCCCAAAGCAAAATGAAAGCTCAATTAGCGGGGAAAACATGTATAAATATTGACCGAGGCAGGCTAACAAGCTTATCTTTGCTATTAATGATCGCTTCGCATTGAACTGTCATGATTAGTCTCTCGCTAATATGTTTCTGTGGCCTGTTTGTGTTCCTGTTTAATTACTGTAAAAATGTCCTCTTGTCTCCTCTCTGATATTACTAGGTTCACTTTAGCCATTATGTGCTTTTTGCTTTGTCACTTTACCTCTTCATCTTCTCTGTTTCATTTCTGGCTAATATCAGACTGTGTGGAGTTTGTTTGGATGCCGCTTTTCCCTTGTGAGCGCTGTTGAAAGTGATGAATTATCTCTGCGTTCTGCAATACGATACAACAAGAGTTTTTCCTCTGTTAAATGTTACATTTCCAACGCGTATTTCAAACTGACCTGAAAAATGCTTCAAGTAGGCATGCATTTGCAGCAAAAGCGCCCACTGTTATGATGTCAGGAGTGTCATTAATATGGCAGAGAAGTTATTCATTTAACTGCAGCCTTCGTCCAAATCCATTTAGGTTTTGTAGGCGACCAGGGATGCTTTCATTTGAGTCCATTAGGCCTTAAGTAATAGGACGCCGGTTAGAATAGGTCCTGCCAAATATTTCAACAGCCTCAATTTAAAGCTTTGGATTTTATGTAAACACCCATAGAAAATTTGACATATGTGGGACGCTGCATATCTAAATTAATAATGGAGCAAGGCCTGGTGCATTTTCAGCAGTAGTTTCCTCTGTAAAGGTCAGCGCTGTCTTATGACCTTATGTCGAAATTATATAATCAAGTGTCAAGTAAGATCAAAGTCATTTGGGGCTTTTCCTGTCTCTATGATTCATGTCTCTGAAATTAAAGTCATGCCTCTACTTAATGTATTTTGATTATGCCAATTAAATGACACAATTTTGACATTAATATACAACATATGTTCTTTTTGGTTCACATTTTGTTGCATTTGTGCATAGCAAAGCTCTCGTTCACTATTAATCCACAATGAATGTGAATTCTTTAAATTGACTTTACAGAGAAGACATGGGTGAGTCATCATCATTTGTAATCATTGATCATTTTTTTACTTTTGTCTTGTTGACCTTTGCAACAGTCCAAAAGATTACCAAAATTCAGTGACCAAATACCATTGTAGAAATATGTTATTCACAGGCGTATTCGCCACACATGTGATTGATTAATTCTGCCACCAAATAATGGGAATAGTATTCAGCAGGTCATGTGATGTAAACATGGCAACTACCATCCTTATGTGGAAAAACAACAACTTTTTCTAGACCACTGATAGTATGTGTGCGTATATACATAATTTTTTGTTCAACTAATAAGTATGAAAAACACTGAATATTTGAACATTACTGAAACTGTTTCTCACAACAATTGTTGCCTAGTGATACGGAGTTTGCATTTATATTGCAATTTATAAGTCATCCATATGATTTATTATTTTATTTGAATCAGATTTACTTAATACATGTTTCTGTTTTATAGTGTACAATTCATAGGTGTAGGCCTACATAAAAATGCAGCGTCTCCTGAAACATTGATAACTGTTCATCTTTTATCAAAGTATGGTAACCTTCACCCTGGCGTAACAAAACTCCTCTAACCCTTATGCTTTTTCTCTCAGAAATACTTTACATAATGTTACAAAAGTAAAAATGGTTGCAAACTCTATTGTCATCGACTTTTATCTTTCATTGGGAGGAATGCAATAATGTATTGCACGATGAGAATCCTGAAAGACATTTTCACAATTTTTTCTCTGCCAAGGACATGATGTATTCTTTGTAGGCCTATAGTTACAGTGGATGGCATTGTTGCAGCCTTCAATGTAACCACAGCAGAATAAACGCCAATTATCGTCTTTGACAAAGGCTTCTAGGCTTTGTTCTGTTGCTGCCTTTAGCGTGCAATAAACCTCACATAGACTTGTGAGAGTCAAAGCAGTCCATGACATGGCTGACCAGCCAGGCCACTTTAATGCATGCAAAGGCCACTCCTGTAGCATGCTGATACTGTGATGGCTTTATGCATGTATGTTTCATCAGTTCATTACTTGACGTGTGTGAGGAAGGTGGAGCGGAGTGGATGGGGAAGTTCATTACCGCACTGTTAGCGTGAGCTGTAAAGCACGATTGGGGCCACTAGGTCCTTACTTTTCTCAGCATCCCTGGTGAAATAGCACAGAGACGGCTAACAGTTATCAATGTTTCAGGAGACGCCTGGTGCAGTCGAGGCAGAGCTGGAACAGCGGAGGTTTATTCTAGGTTTCGAACGGGCACAGGACTCCTCTAATGTAGCGCTTGTGGATCGATACCTAAAGTGAACAATAATGGATAAGTCATTGTGTTCGTTGTTGAATTTGTGCCCTACAAACAAAATTGACTCGATGCTAACTACAGCAGACGGGTTCTCATTGTCGCTTCAAGCAATCCACATTATGTGGTATTAAAACTAAAAAATCACCATTAATATTTGCCAGCACAGAGTTAAAGCTGAACTGAACTTTTTTTTTTTTTTATGATTTCTGATCTTTTGCTATTCTTTTTGCATGACACACTTCACTTTTAACAGAAATCAGAACGCTCAGCTACACAAAAACAGCTGCATCACAAAAAAGCCTGTCTGCTTGGGTAGATATGGAGTTTCCTTTGTGTCTTTTTTATTCAATTAAACATACTCTGTTTGAGAGTAAAACTAATTATTTTGTCATTTAAAAAAATAAAACGTTAAGTATTTAAATGGGAGAGCATAAGAAGAGAATAATTCAGTTCACTTGTCAACGACCTGTTGCTGGCCATGTTAAGTTCGCTCACTGCTCTCACAGACACACTGCGCGGCAGCAGCGGGAAAACGTAGTGGGCGTGGTCAACCTGTCACTTCGATCCAGGGTGACCAATAGAAAAGGGCTTTTCATCCTGGTTGGTAGAGACACTGAGACACAGCTTCATTAGCAAGACAAACTTTTCAACTTATAAGCAAAAGATTTAGACCCGCAAAAAAGACAGCAGAAAAGGAAAAGAGAGCAAAATTTGTGGTTTTGTTGAAAAAGTTTTCGAAATGCACAAAGAAAAATAAAGGTTTTCAAAGATTTACACGCACTGCAAATCATTTTGTTATCAACTTAAGAAGACTTTTTTGCAATCTTGTATATATATTTTTTTTAATTACAAAATAATTTTACTCTCAAACACAGTATGTTTGATTGAATAAAAAAGACACAAAGGAAACTCCATAAGTTGAATGCCCTTTATCTGGAAGAAAATAAATGCAAGGCAGAGTGCAAGATGGAGGTGCTTGAATGAAAAGCCAATAAAAATCAAAGATGATGATGGCCGTTCCCTTGGGACCTGCTGCGTTGCTGTATTTATCATCATTCTCATTCCTGTAACAGCCCACTGGGGCCTTTGAATACAAATGATCGGGTAGACTGGACCAGAAGTATGTGTGTAAAACTAGATCCTTGTCTCGAAAAGTCTGCATACTTAGTTTTATCTGTCTGACATGCTGCTGGCTTTGTAAAAAATATCCCTGCTTTAAATAATAACTGATTAAATAGCAGGATATGAATAGAAGAAGCTTCAAAGGGTGCCTGGAGCTTATTTAAAGGGATAGAACTAATGAAAATTTGTCAGCATTTATTATCACTCTCATGTTGGAATATTTTCTGTGGAAAAACAAAGAGAAAAGTATCAAAAATAGTGATGCCAGTAGGTGGCGACAAGTTACTAACTGCATCCGAAATCACATTCTGAGTAGGTGCTATATCTGAATTAGAATTTTTTTGGAGAAATTAAAAAAGTATGTTCTATATAGCATGATTGTGTGTAGTATGAATGAAATTCAGACGTACTACATCCGACATGTTGTCACTGTCATGTGACCAACCAGCGTCAGTTGCATCACTTCACTGCCATTCATAAATCCTCTCGCATGGCCTCATGGGATAGTAAAGTCTCCCTGGATTGCGCTCCACAGAAGTAGTTGGACACCCGAGGATTTTCGCCTACTGTTTTTCGAATACTGTACTGCTCTCGTACCTTTTTTTCGCATGATGTATTGTAGGGAAGTATTTGATTTTTTGATGCAGCATCTGTCATGTCATCATGAGTGAGTGAGTCACTGATTCATTTAATCAACCAATTCGTTGTTGCACAGATTTATTCACGAAAGAAACAACTGACTGTCGTAGTCAGTGACTTGTGACTGAATCATTCACTCAACCGACTCGTTAAAAAACCCTTATTCACTAAGAAATAAAACTCGATCGTGTGTTTCTCGGAGATGCACATTGCACATTTGAATTTTCGTTAACTTAGTTTGAAGCTATTTTTGTTGGTAGAGCAAAACTAAACAAATGAATTGGCAACATTATGTCTAAAATGAAAGTCATCCAATCTTATTTTTACTGAACCGTTGAAGCAATATCACACTTGCAATATATATAGTATACTGTATATAGTATAGTTTATACAAATAATCTAATAGCTTTAATTTATATTTATATCATTTTAGTTCCTTAGCAAAATGTCAATATTAATATTTTATTTTACCTTTGTCTCAACTAACGAAAATGTTTTCAATTTTGAATTTAGTTTAACCATAAAACACTGTACATACTAAGAAACTTATATCTGCATACAAATTTGAAAGGACATGAGAAAAAAGGATTAATATGTAGTTTCATTATGCCATCCCAGAGGAATTCAGACATTGTCAGATCATCAGTGCCATACTCAGTTATGGATGACGTGACGGCTGCTTATTTTTTACTCACATCAAGTTGACAGAGGACATTATTCATTCATTCTCTCTCATTTCCTTCATGTCGGTGCAGCATAAACAGCGATTATCTGCTGGAGATCAAAGATCTTTCCTATAGCTGGGTGGAAACCTCGATTAAAATCTAAATGTTTGCTTTTGTATTCAACTACTGACACATCCCCTGAAAACCCCTTTAGGGTGACTAGTAACTGAATGAACACACGTCTCGAAATGCATCTCTTAGATCTCGGAGAGAGCTAATGGCACTACGTGTTATTTAATAAAAAAAATTGTCAGTTTATTTCAAAGGCAAATCGTTATGCTGATTTTTATATTATTATGAATGAATGTTCTTCAATATGCTAATTATTCAGTTACACTTTATTATGTCCATTTTAGACATTCTACTAACTATAAGTAACTTTGCAACAACATGTCAAAATAACTAATTAATGTATTAGACTGTTAGGTGTAAGGGTTCTGGTTACTTATAGTCAGTTATATATTGTATGTGGATTACAGCAGTTTAAAAACATAAGATCAATGTTTCTCAACTGGCTTTGCTTCAAAGACCCAGATTTTACATTGTGCATCAAGTACCAAAATTGAATTTCGATGGTTTCATGCTCTTGGCAGCCAATAATTCATCTCACATTGTGGTCGACACAAATTTTTAACACAAATAAACACAAATAAAGAGACATATTTATCTTTGTTATAATCAAACCCTATAGTTTGGACTGCATTTTCTTTAACCTTACGTGGTTTTATTCAGGGGGTTTTGAGGATAAAGATATGTCACACAACCTGTTCATGTTGGCATCAGTCTAATTGTGTGAGCTTCCACCAAGTGACAGATGAATCTGTCAAAATACTGCAAAATTTGATTGGACTAGACATTAACATTATATGTTAAAAATGTTTACCTCTCTTTTATCATCTATCTTAAATATGTGCTTATTTTTCTGTTTTCCACAACCAGAACAGACTCGTTTTTGTGTTGCAGCATCACCAATGCTTTTAGAGCGTCTAAGCATGAATGAGGATTCCTACGGCGAGTGTGTTACATGTTTATCTGTCATCTCATTTCCAGCCTCATGTAGTAGTCCTACAAGCTGATGTGTTTGAAATGCGAGGACGGGATGTCATTTGCATATCATCTCTTTCAGTTACAGTGACAGAGAGCGTCAGTGTAAATGGGACATACAGTCGAGACCACAAGAAAAATTCTTCTTATTTTATAATTTCATTTAAATTATAGAATTTATTTATTTAATATTAGCAGGGTTATTATTATTAACTAAAAGTATATAAAAAATATAACTCTATATAACTCTACACCCTTGCTTCATTTAATATATGTGGAATCATGAATATGCAAATTAGTCCCCGCCTCCACTCAATCACAGCAGCTCGGACTACTTGATCCAATCGGTCAAATGTAGTAAACGCAACACAATGGCAAGTGAAAACATTGGTTTAATTCAGCCATATATGTTTGAACCAGAAACTGATTTAGAAGAAGAATTATACAGGGTCATCTACAAGTCAATGTATCAGAATGTTAATGCGTTTTATGTATCGCTCTCCACAACATCGGACACATAATGGTAAATGATATGATTAGCCTTTGGCTTGACTACGTTATTAAACAGCTAATAATGTGTTGCTAATGTTACACAAACCATGTTCCCGTTCGCCATTTCAAAATCTGACAGTAGCCTTCTAAAAATCAGCATCATTAGAAACGCTTTGAACATCATAGAAAGTCGGTGGAGAAAAGCCCCGCCCACGTGTCGACGGGATTGGCTACATGAGTGTGACCGTAGGTTTCAGACCACGTTTTTGAGTCTGTGATTGGTCTGAGGTAATGGTTTTAACCATTTAGCGATTCGGCCCCACATGTGGGATCTTTATTTCTGTGCCCCTGGGAGGACAGTCTCACATATGGCATTTTATGATGTACAGTGACGTCACATCATACTACTAGATTCAAATATGCTTTTTTTCATGCTTTAAATGGTGCTGAGCCAGAGACGGACACACACAGTGCTTGTCATATATCACTACTGTTCAGTTTCAACCACATAATGTTTATTTTAGTTTTCATACATTTAAATACATACATATAAACAACATTAATTCTTCCCCTGTCATTGACGGAATTTTCCGTAATTTATGACACAACGCTTTCCATAATTTTCCAGCAATCCATGTTTTCACTGTTATATGGTAGGGGGCGCTATTACACAACTTCAGAAATTGTGCCGAATCTCCAGATCCAAAAACAAGGAAAGAAGAAGCAGAAACAAGTGACACAAGCTTTTCTCATGCACTTGTTAAACAACACGATCATCAAACGATCATCAAACATTCAACAGCATATAAATCAAAACTGCCCAACATTACAGAATGAAACGTCGACCCAGGAAGAGCTACAGAACAGTGAAGCTTTGAGGGTGTTGATGGACTCAAACTACTCCATGTTTTGATCATTGTTCTGAATCCGATCCAGACATAGTCTTTGACAAAAACATGATTTTCTCAGCCTTTTGTTAAAAATATTGCTTTTTTTAAATTAAACTTAACCACATTCAAGTATTGATAAAAAAGAATTCATGAAGTTAAAATACAATGTTCTGTTCAATCCATTTTGATGTATTATATGTTCAGATATTCATACAACAAAAGATTCTGGAGGCCATGAAAGTTTTGTGAAAATGCTGGGAAGAAACATTCTGGCACTGGCTGGCAACCTAAAAAAAAAAAACACTGGTGGGGAAAGAGTTAAAAACTTCATTTTAACCACAGGGGGTCTTTAAGTATTTTTATTTTTATTTTAGCACTTAGCACTAAAATACTGTAGCTAAAATGACTATTTAGTGATTTTTTTGTGAAATGTAGTCACTTTGACTAGCGTATGCTTGGCCTCAAATAACCCCCTAAATGCATTAGACGGATGTATCCTGCAAGACACCAGGATATGAAGGCTATTTTGAGCATTATGGATTGAGGGAACATGTTTTGAGTGGCTGTAATGGGACACTGGGATGATATAATCAAAGTATGGATTAATTACCATCTCTCATTCTCAATGAAAGAGCTCTGTGATCCGGACATCTCACATAACCTGAAACAGCACTCAATCTCCATCTGCACACACACCATCATCACCACTGAAAGGGAGGATATCCCGCTCCCTTTGGACCCAACTGGGAATCGAGGAGTTTCCGTGGTGATTCTGACCGAGTAGATTATAATCTGAGTAGTGAAACACATGGACCCGTGCCTGGCAGATGGGAGTGAAACGGAAAGCAGAATTGAAGAGGAATATTAAGGTCATGAGAAAACCGAATGGGAAGCTTTGATTGTGGGAAACCAGCGGCTCTTCTTTAACTACCACATGCTGGCCTTGGTTGGTTTTGCTGGCAATCTGTTAAACAGGCCACCACAAACATTTCCCAATTGTTTTATGAAATATTTAAAAGCCACTTAGAGAAGGATGAACTTATTCCAGGAATAAAATCTAGCTTTAAAAACTCTTTATATAGCATCTGTGTATGAATAGCCAATAATATGAGTTAATACACATTTGTGTACCCTTTTTATTTCTCTTCCTTTATATACTAGACATGATTTTACTACATTTTCTGGTGTGTGTATTTGCCATGTTTACTGCCGTACATCAAATAACATCTGAGGAAGCTTAATGAGTCATGATGTTTGATGTGTTTAAAGTGTGAAGTGTAATTTTATCAATGCTTTCCAATGCAAGTTTAATGTTCCATACAGTACTTGTACATTCTGCAGGATGCAGATTATTTATTTTGTGTGTTCTATTTTTATCATATATATGC
The DNA here is from genome assembly GCA_031834385.1 of Semotilus atromaculatus. NCBI lineage: Eukaryota > Metazoa > Chordata > Actinopteri > Cypriniformes > Leuciscidae > Semotilus > Semotilus atromaculatus. Next base: position 53,825,780 of record JAULUF010000009.1, read on the forward strand.
ATGTATATTAATGCTGCATAGTGTTTTTTATGCTCTGTCTAATGCTATATAATGTATAATGCTTTAAAAAAAAGTAGGCATCATGCAGTACACTGGTATTCCATTGTAAACATAACATCTGAGTTGTTCAACATGTTAACTTATGACTCAACCCCTGAAGTGAGTTTGGGGCGGGGCTACTCGTTTGACTGGCCAATGGGAGAGGGGGGCAGGGTATAAGGCAGCTGAAAAACCATTTGGTGACACTAGTGTCACAAAAATGAGCAAACATTTTTTAGGATATCAATTTTATTTGAAAGCACATATTTAGAGATATTTTATGGTAGAATTACCAATATTTGTTGATGGTCATCATATATTCAAAACCTGTAATTACACTCTCTTCTTAAGCATGAATTTTGTAAGCATCCATTTAACACATTCTGTTGACTATAAGTAATGTTGCACCTACATGTCTACTAACTCTCATTGTGAGTATTAAGGTTAGAATAAGTTAACATGTACTTGCAAAGTTACTTAGTCAGTAGAAAGCCTGTTGGAGGACCATCACAATAAAGACTTAGCAGATATTAAGCACACAGTTCACTAATACTCTAATGGGAGTTAGTTGACATGTAGTTGAAAAGTTACTTTGCAGAAACATAATGTTCAAAAGAGACCATCAAACTAAAGTGTTACCAAAAACTCCTTTTATACTAATACTTGGAAGTGCACAGTGCTAATCCAACCCTATGGCTTATATTAAGCATGTTTGTCCTCCATGTACGGCCATTAATGCCTACCATTAGTGCCCAAACCTTGTAAATTTGTAATTTTCACATCCAACACATTATTTATGATTACGTGCATAAGAACTGTACATAAACACTATATTTATGAAGACTCATTTATTCGTCATCGTCTCACTCGGATTAAAAAAGTGTCTCAAGAAGAGTCGCTCTGGCTGCCTGAGATCAGCGATGATGGCATTCCTCAGCTGACACAGATCAACCAATTATCACTGCGTCACCTTATAAACCTCGCCATAATTAGAGCGCTACCCTTTTGTCATCCCAAATGATTGTGTTTTGGAGCTCTTGTTGGTCTGATTGTGTTTGTCAGCGGCAGCAGTTGATGATGTGGAGAGCTTGTGGTTTTTGAAGCCATACTGTGTATGTGTGTGTCGATGGTTTCCAAGGCAACCAAATCAGCTGTGTGAATAATGCAGCACTATAGAGTTGTATAAGAGTCTGTACACTGTACATCACCTCATTTCTCAAAGAGTCTGAAAACGGTTAGTTCGAAGATTCAATCTCTCTAAACCAGGGGTAGGGAACGTTGGTCCTGGAGAGCCACTGTCCTGCAGAGTTTAGTTCCAACCCTAATCAAACACACCTGAACCAGCTAATCAATGTCTTTAGGATCATTAAGGCAACAATCAGGTGAGTTTTTTTCAGGGTTGGAGCTAAACTCTCCAGGACAGACGTTCCCTACCCCTGCTCTAAACCCTTCCTTTCCAAGAGCCTCTGCTCTGATTGGTCAGACGGCCCAGTCTGTAGTGATTGATATACCACTTACAGCGTGTGTCAGAAACGAAAAACCCATAACATATCTAAATTTCAGCTCCTGATTTTCCTTAGCTCTTGATACACAGTGATGCGAACAGTAAAGGCCATTGCACACCGAGTCCGAAATTTTCATATGCGTTTTTTCGTATTCGTGAAAAATCGAACCTGATTCGTTTTTTTTTTATGATGGACGAAAGTTTTGGAGGCAGTGTGCAAGCGTGATTGACATAACGTGAGGTCGTATTTATTTTTTAACGTGCGAAAATTTCGGACGCGAATTTCGGACTCAGTGTGCAATGGCCTTGACGTTGACTTCGGTTTTACCGTATCAATTGAAGTCAGTGTCCTCATCCTCTTGAAGTGCATGCACACTGGATTTGCTCCTCGACATGTCGACAACACAAACCAAACACTTCCAGGCCTCAGCTACAACTTTGAGGAGGCGCTGCGCTGGCATTATGCAAATGTGTTACATTGCTATATAGGTTTGTGCAGGAAGTGAGATTGGAATTGCTGACAACTAATTTTAGGCAGTTCGGAATCGGTTCTTTCTTTTAGGAGACAATAACTTTATTTGTCGTGCACTTTGATCTTTAAAACTTTAAAGAACTTTTACATTCACAAAACGCTATATTACACACTGCTTGAAAGGTCGAAAAAGCGTAATAGGGGCAATGATGATAAAATCATATAGCAAACATTTTCTGAGACAGCCATGTGTAAAACATGGAAATACACCTGCACAATAAACGCAAGCAACAGCATCAGACTGCGAGGAGTGATTGCTAGGGGACTTGCTATTTCATCCAATAAACCTAAACGTAGTTTGCTTTTGCTTTCCTTCCTCACAAACTTTGGGTAATAATGGAATGCCTTTCTCGTCACAAAACAGAGATATTGAATATAAATATTCCAAATCTTAGCATTAGATGTCTGAAGGAAACCAATTCTGGACTTGCTGCAGCATATAGCCTCAAGTGCCTTTAAACTTGAATCCACAGTAACCACTTAAAAAACAAGGACACATTTTTTTTTACAAACCCCAGTTTTTGTATTTATTTGTGTACTATTGTGTAATAACTTAAACTTATTTATTTCAGGTAGTTGAAAGGAAACATAAATTGTTTTTAGTTGTTTTAAGTTGAATTGTTTAATCTAATATCTATAGATATTTTAGATCTTTCAAGTGTCACATGATCCTTCAGAAATCATTCTAAAGTAAAATATATATATTTTACTTTAGAATGTAAAATATCTATATTTTACTTTAGAATGATTTCTGAAGGATCATGTGACACTTGAAAGATGCTGAAAATACAGCTTTGCATCACAGGAATACATTACATTTTAAAATATATTCATATAGAAAGCAGTTATTTTAAATTGTCATAATATTTAACAATATTACTGGGGTTTTTTGTTTGTTGTATTTTATATAAGAAATGCAGCCTTGGTGAGTATAAGAGACTTCTTTTAAAAACATAAAAAATCTTTCCGATCCAAAACTTTTGAACGCCAGTGTATATATATATATATACATACACATGGGTTTAAAATTGGTTGAAAATGCACAGCTTTAAAACTCTAAAATATATCCACTGCTTGAGTCCTTGTTGCTTTGATTTTACCCCTTTTGAACTCCACAGATTATGATTTATTAACGTGTCAAACGCTTTGACTTGTTTTACAAGCGTAGCCTTTGAAAACTTTGAGGGTTAGAGGGTCAGACCCATCTATGAGAATTTTAAGAGCCGCTGCTGCCGTTTCATCAATGAATGTTATTTACATGAACACATTCACACAAAGAGGAATCTCGGATGGGATTGTGTCTGCACACATCCATCTGCTTGTATATTTCCTGATTACAGAGACACCGTTAGCATCAGATAAACCTGAAAAGATTACCCAGAGTGACTAAAGTTCACTAAAGGTTCTGCGCTTAAATAAAAAGTCTCCTGCAGCGGGGGCGGTTTGCATAATCAGTGTCGACACAATGCAAAGTGGGAGGGAAGAGAGATAGATGAGAAAAATAACCCTTCCTCTCTCCCTTCAACACGTCTTCGAGCAGCAAATCTTGCACAGCATGCAATTAAAAAAGCAAGCAATAGGTGTACTGCACATGGCCTTCAGTGTTGTCCCGCCGCCATGGCTTATCATGGCCAGAGAGGCCTGTTGGGCCTGAAAATTACAGCGCCGTGAGATACCTCTGTGAGACTTGGCCGCTGATTCCACCTCGCTTTAACAGAGCTATCACTTAAACCAAATGAGCCCCGTCAGATCACTGAGGTCAAGTGCTCTTTGTGCTCCAATTAGATCACAAATGGGACTTTCTACGATTACAGCCATGAAGCATTGGTAGCAAGGACTGCGCTATTCATCTATTCAGATGATTGCAGTTACATATGTGTGAAATAAACACTGTGATGGCGCTTGGAGAAGAATCAGGTGTGATCTGTTTGTTGACAGATGTGGACGTATGTTTCCTGTCACCTGAAACGACAGTTGTGTTGACACTGGGAAATCAATGCTAGTGGGTATATTCTTCTGTTTTTACAAGTCAGACAAGTTGATTTGATAAGCAGTTTACTAGTGTTTCTTGTGACATAACATAAAATGCATTGATGGTGAGAGAAAGTAGCAATGCTGCTAACTTAACATTCTCAGTTGCACAACAATAACTCCGCTGTTTTTAATAGCGTAGCAAGCTTTCAAGCTGTTTTTGCCAACACATAGCAGTGTTTTTTTTAGTGTCTTTATTCATTTTATACAATATAGTTTATACACTGTATATTTATATTTAAATTTTATTTCACTGTTATGTTCCACTTTTTTGCGTTTGTGCATTTAAGAAAGACTGTCAGTCTGGGAATATTTTATTAACTCTTTCTGCAGTTACATTGTCAAACCAGTATAGTTATTGACAAGTTACTTTATCAGAGAATAATTTAAATCATTAACTTTGCTCAGAAACTTTGATTCATTCAGGAATAAAACAAGTAACTGTTTGTATGAGTGATTGCATCATTCACTCAATTGATTTGTTCAAAAACAATGATTCATTAAAAAAGGAAACATGTGAGGTGCATTTTATGTGCATTTGTGGACTTAATGGATGCCACGTGGGCATGTCAATTAAGTCACCAAGACCTTAGGATGTCCCATTTGCCATTAGTCAGAAGAGCGCCCCCTTTCCAGCTGATATGCTCCCTCAATGCACACTTTTGCCAAGCTTGCGAGCTTCGCAGCAGACTTCAAACAATAAGGTCAAAGCGGCATTATGTCATGAAAGCGTGTACTCGGAGGAAGATCGCGAGGGCTTAGGGTTCCAATTGGGACAGGGCCTGATTGTCTTCATGAGTGAGCCATTTTAATTATTCATTCAATGTTTTGTTGAAAAGACTGATTTATTCATGGAACAAAACATGACTATCGTTATGAGAGAGTCATTGAATCATTCATCCGATTCATTCAAAAACATTGATTCAGAAACTAAACAAATAACTGTTCAACCTAGTGAGTCATTTGAATCATTCAATCAACCAATTTGTTAAAAAACACTGATTAATTCAGGAACTAAACAAGTGACTGGCTGGCTAAGATAATAAATTGTAGGCCTAATTCTATATATATATATATATATTAGTGCTGTTAAATTATTAGGGTTTTCAACAGCTATCAATAGATTAGGGCAGTCCAGTGTTAAATACACATACACACATATACCGGTATATATGGCTTTTGATCTCGTTTTATGTAGTAGGGAGATAAGACTCAATGAATGATTCTCAATACTCTAATTGGTGCTTACTCGTTTCTTTGCTCTTTTGTCCTCCCAGTGACCTGGAAATCAATCAAAGTCATGAAGGACATGTCAGTTCTTTAAATGCACTTCGAGGAGGTGGGATTCAAGTAAAGAAGAAGCTTCCAGAAGAGAAAACACAAAAGTCAACATGCATATATTCTCCTCCACCTTCACATCTGTCACAACAGTTTAAAGTCACGGTTTACCCTTTGTTGTTTAAGGAATAACATACGTTTCACATATTTCAACAGCGCATCTTGATTTATTACGATTTATTAAGGCTGTCTGGATTAATCAAGCTCTAAGAACACAACAGCAGATCCCATAAGAACAGTGAGGTAACAGAGCTGCAGAGACTGAGTGAGCAGGATATTCATTTTTACAAATACGTCTTGCTTTGGTTATCGCATCTCATCCTTGCATCTTTCCCATGCATCTTAAAATGGAAGAAAACAACACAAGAAAAGGAAATGAAACTTAAAAAATGACTGCGAGACTAACACAAATTAGTTTGAATGTAGCTTCCCCAACACTGCAATGAAACAGAAGTTAAAATTTCGAAGTTAAAAGTTAATACTCTGTCTAGTCATCTACTCTTGGTATTTCTCCAGCAATCAAAAGCCTCTCTGACATTTCAGAAAGTCAGCCTAAAGAGGCAGATGATGATTCTCGGTAAGTGAAAAGTCTGCTGAAAGAGCTTCCTGATCATTAGCTTGGACTTGTGTATTTATGGGATAGCTAGAGAGAAATGTCAGGTTAGGTTATGCCTCCGCTACATCATATTCAGCTGTCAGAATGTGAGAGCTAAGAAGAGCGAGAAAACAGACTCAAAGGATAGAAAGAAGCAACTTATTTCAAAGGTATAGGCAAAATGGGAGCTGGAGAAAGAAATTACAAAAAATATGCTTTCTCTTGAAAGAAAGGATTTGTGCTTTTGTGGTTGTTTTTTTATTTATTATTATTATTGTTCGCATTTGTTATTTTTCTCCAGTCCACCACTTTCCCCAGCAGAGAAAACACTTCTGCTATTTTAATTAATTTGCAAATAATTTAAACTACCAAACATAGTTTTTTCATAGCCAATGAGTTGATTTGCTAGTGTTCGTCTTAATGTGTGTTAGGCGATCACTTATTTCAAAAGAAACAATACATTAAAAAATAAGGGTCTTGTCAGGTGAAGCAGCCTTGTTTGACTTTATCTATCTATCTATCTATCTATCTATCTATCTATCTATCTATCTATCTATCTATCTATCTATCTATCTATCTATCTATCTATCTATCTATCTATCAGATGTAGACTTTGACTTTTCGCAGCTTTTTGCTCAATTTTTTTTGTTGCTTTTTGCTTTTTTTAATGAAACTTACCCACATTCAAGTGTTGATAAAAAAAGGAATGCATGAAGCTAAATATATATATATATTATTTTTTTTGTGTGTAAAAGCAGAGGGTCTGTTCTTTCTTTTGATATATAGCAACACACAACATATGCTGGGGACCATGAAACTTTTGCTAGCGGGGAAAGAGTTAATTGTTGGTTTGGGTAACAGTTTTAGAGATTTCAGTATTCCCCCGTTCAAGTAGATAGGACTTGGTATTGAATGCCCGAAAATAGCTGCAAATACGGCCACAGTGAACAGATTTTCTTGAAAGTGACTTTGGAAGAATGTCTCACATAGCATTTGTCATCGAGTCATAGCCAGTCTTAAATAGCCTGTGTGTTTACTTCGTCTTTAATCACATGAGATTTTGGCCAAATCTTATGCTATTTTGTAGTTCAAGGGGCGTCTCTCAAGTCAAAAACCTGTGTTTGGTCAAAGCAGGTGTCGGTGCCGTTCTCTGTCCCTACATGCATCTCTGTCTCTCTTATCTTTGGGGACCAATGCTCCAGCAGCATGTTTGTGCCAGGACCACAACTCAAGATAAAGTTAAAAAGTAAAATCGTGCAGCCAACAACCCTTTGGTCTCAGATAAGCATCCCATGTCCGCAGGTCCTGCAGGGTGTTTGGTGTAAAGAGCAACGAGAATTAATGGAGACAAAATGGTTACACCCATAGCCATCATTTTCTTGCCGTCTACTAACCCCAAAACCTCCAACTGATAAATGGATACTTAAACAGATGGGTCACTGCTTTCTTCTTCAAATTCTCAAGAGAAACTTTACTTATTTCAAAACAAAACTACAAGCTAAGAATATCAAACTGAATGTGAATCTCAGGGATCTCTGGTTATCTGTAAATGTACAGTTTGCAGGCTGAGTCAAACTAATCCTCTCCAGGTCCATCCCTAACAGTGAACATGGTATTATATCACAACAGAGGAACGCTCTGTGGGTGTGTGTGTCGTTTGGAAATGTGGGTCTGGTGATGAGGGTGCATGGCCCTTTTTTCTTCATTTTACAGTTGGAATTCCTTAAAGGACACATAAAATGGCATTCTGCAAGACATTTAACTTCTTTAATGCGCCATTACTGAGTAAAACAGAATAGTCAATGGACAGGATTTGATTCGGTTGGTTAATATCATGTTGGTCAATATCATTTAAAACTGGATATGAAGTATTCGGTAACACTTTATTTTGATAGTCCACTTTAGACATTCCACTAACTATAAGTAACTTTTCAACTACTTGTCAACTAACAGTCATTAGAGTATTAGTAGACTGTCAGCTTAATATCTGCTAACACTTTATTTTGTTGGTCCCTCAACAGACATTCAACTGACTATAAGTAACTTGGCGACTACAAGTCAACTTATTCTCCTAACCCGAACCCTAACACCTAACCGTAACCTAACAGTCAGTCTACTACAATATACTAATACTCTAATGAGAGTTAGTTGACATGTAGTTGAAAAGTTATTAGTAATTAGTAGAACGTCTAAAGTGACTATCGAAATAAAGTGTAACCAAATATTCCAACATATTTCCACCATAAAGTTCCATCACCCCATTTTTGAAATCCTTCAAAAAGGATTTGCTAACATTAGCAATGCGGGTTTGATTATCAACAGAGAGATATCAACTGTGGAGGGAAACATGTAATGCTAGCATGATTGTCAACAGGACCATTTATCATTTTTGGTTTCATACCCATTCATGTAGGAAATTCGACTCAGTGATGCATTTTATTTGCTTGAAAATTCATTTTTATCATCAATTTATCATCACTTCAGGTCCTGCCATGTTTGTGTCTTCAAGTGTCATTCAGTTGCATTATTTCCCAACAGAAGGTGGACATTTCTGAGTTTTATCTGCAGAAAATCACAATTTAATGAAAGATTTACATTGTTACAAATTATTCGATTTCAAGTAAATGCTGTTTTTAAAATATCTATTAATCATAGAAAAAAAACATATCAAGGTTTTCCCAAAAATATTAAGCAGCACTGTTTTTAACATTAATAATAATCAGAAATGTTTCTTGAGCAGCAAATCAGCATATTACTGTAGAATGATTTCTGAAAGATCATGTAACACTGCCTCATAAACTGAGGTGGAAATTATAGGATCCAATTCAATTAAGTACAGAACAACAATCAATGTTCAGGAGGAGCAGCTCTTGACTCACTGCCAGCCGACGGTTTCTGCCGCGCACTGACTAAAACTGACAGCGTGCGAGGAGCCGCGGTCCCTTCTGCTTAAAAATGCACACACAGTTGTTTTTACAAGATGACTCCGCTGATGAAGGATTCTGGGCCGTCCGACCCAAATCACTGCACACTGATATTAAGCATTCGCTGTATGAACTAATTAGAGCACCATTAGCACCCGCCCTTCCTTTTCTCTCTTATTTCATTATCACTTGTGCAGCAAGAGCTGGAGGCGAAAAAAGAGAAAGAAACCTAAGAAGAAAAACATGCATTAATCATCCACGCTGAAATCCAGGTTGGACTACGGAAACATGCAAATTTAGAATATTGTTTTTCCTTGAGTGTTAACTAATATTTTGTGGCTTTCTAGTTAAGATGAAGCGTCCTTCTGTTAAGCACACGTTTAAACCTTTCTCAATATAAGGAAATGATTACAAAAAACGAATTATGGTTTCAAATTTAAATGCGCAAGATGTGCTGAGAGAAACTAAACAAAAATGCAAATTTCAGACTCATTAACATTTTTTTTTTTGTGGGATTTAGACCTGGTTTCACAGACAGGGCTTATATTAAGCCAGGATTAGTAGACTTGTTCATTTAGGACATTTTCGTAGCTTTTATAAATGAGCCTAAGAAAAAAAAAAAACATTACTGGTGTGCATCTTGAGACAAAACAAAGGCACTGACTTATTGTAAGATATAAGTTACTTTCAGTTAAAACATGTCAAACAAGCATTTAAGTCTGGAACAAAGATTAAGCCTTGTCTGTGAAACCGGGGCTAAGTGTTAAAAGTTTTCTCCCAAGAAAATTCCATCTTGGCATTGTCTTTTGACCCCATATGTTCTTTGACAAAGGATACGCAATACAATACGTTTATTGGCCATATTTGACATTTTGAATATTATGTAACATAATTTTTGGATTTGATGTAACACAATTTCACTTTTACACTAATAATTTAATAACACTCTTAAAGTACCTCCATTATGCTGTTTAAAATGTTCCTAATTTTGTTTTGGAGGTTTTCTTCACATGAAGGTGTCCAAGGTTAAACATTGTTTTTTTTTTCACAATATACACTGCACATCACCTCATGTAAAATATGAGGCCTGAAAACAGTTCGGAAAGACGATTTGTTCGTTCGAATGCAAAGATTCACTCTAAAGGTGATGATACACAGGGCAACTTTTTGAGCAATGTTGCTGGGCCTGGGCAATGTTGCTGTCAATGGGCAACCAGATGAGACACAGGGCCCATGACCGATCTAAATTATCCAGAAAGAAATGTATTGCCCATTTTCAATGAGAAAGTAATCTCGGCAAGATTGTCCAGCAACATTGCTCAAAAAGTTGCCCTGTGTATCATCACCTTAAAGCCCTCTTTTCCAAAAGGCCACTTTGCTCTGATTGGTCAAATGGCTCAGTCTGTTGTGATTGGTCAGCTTACAGTATGCGTCAGAAACGAAACACCCATTACCATATCTGGATATCAGCTCCAGATCTTCCTCAGAGATTGATACAAAGTGACACGAACAATGGCATCAGCATTTTCTGTATTAATTCTATTGCGAGTTCTCATCCTTTGGACGAGCATGCAAAGTGAATTTGCTTTTGCATCGCTGGAAACAGAGTCTTTTTGAAATGTTGACAACACTCGCCAAACTCTTCCAGGCCTCAGCTACAACTACAATGTTTTAGGCTGCTACTATGAAAATGTATTAGATTATTATGTAGGTATGTAACAGGAAGTGCTGATGACTCATTTCAACAGTCCAGAATCAATTCTTTATTTTGGGAGACTTTTTTTTGGCATTCCATATCTTTGACATGTGGTGTAATAACAACAATCATCAAAATAATTTACTCAAACACAATTAACCAACAAGGGATTTTCAACCTAGAGTAAAAGACATTGTGTAATTTAAGGTGTTTTTAACTAATATTAGGATGTGGTTGTACTTTCATGGGTCATACACAAGAGTCTGCATGCACAGTTTAAAGCCTCACTGCTTTCTGTTTCATGTAATTGTACATTCTGAACGATGTTCTGTTTTTGGCACAGCACGCACAACTGTAAATAGCACCGGGAGCTTGTGCGGTGTACGCCAGGCGTTTTGTTTTGCCAGGGTTTTGATAAAGAGAGTCTCTCAGCGCTGATCAGAGGAAGCTTTGTTGACGAATCTTTGGCAATTTATAACCAAACATGACATGAATCTTTATGAACACACCACTGCTTTTTTAAAAGGGGTGACGGGAACGCAATAGGGGCACCTTCAACACACTTAACAACCAACCGTAAGAGTCTGAAGGAATAAAAACATATCCAGAGACCATCATATACAAGCCAAAAGCTTCATCTCTGCCTCTGACCTATTTGTTTAGCACGCAACGGAAAACAACATTGCAGTTTCTTACATAAGAGTATAATTATAGTCACTGTTGGTGGTGGTTTGCGATTGGTGCGCATGCTAAAACAAGGAACGTTGGAAGCGTTACATGCTTGGATGTTGTTTACTTCTTGACAACCCTAATTTTTTTGGCTTGATATTATTGTTTACTCAGACAGCAGTGTTTTAAAACAGGAACACATCAAGCTTTTATCACATTTGATTAGAATGATTTCCATAAACCGGTGGGTGCAAAACTGTTCCAAGAGAACATGATGAATGTGTATTTTCCTCAACTTCAAATCACAAAGTGGTATTTTGCACTATTTGAGAGAATTACATATAGCTAGCTGAGAAACAAAGACAACTTGGATTTAAAGAAAAAAAAACATTCTTTGAAACATTTGAAACATGATTGAAGGAATGAGACAAAAGCTCTTCATATTTTTCAAAGCATCAAAAGGCCTTCAAAATGTCTCTCTGCTACTATACAGAGAACATAGCGCTTTTTTAACTGTTTTCTTTATGCCTCCCAATACTGTTCATTTCATAGGCAACAAAGGCAAAACATAAAATGAATTGATTTGTTCATTTCTATATTTTTTCCTCCTTGTGTGTAAGCTAATTGGCATTCGAGGTCTTAAAATGTCATAAAATTGTTGATTTTAGCTGTTGCATATGTCAAAACTCACATGCAAATGTCCATTTTGCATCTCAAATGTGTTCATCAGGCATCATTTCCTATTTAGAAAAGATAAGTACATTTTGCAAGACAGCAAACCAGTCAAAACTGTCATGCATAATTCATCACATTTTCCATATCTGAGCATGTGAATGTCTTGTAGTGTCAGTCTGCTTAAATGGAAAAGATGTGATGTCCGAGTTTAAGAAGTCAATTTTGAATATATGGTGTTGTGGAGGACGAGGAGACTGCCTAGATTTCACTGGGCATAAAGAGACATTTTATATGGATCTGCATCCATTCAGGGTGGAAAGAAGGTAATGGAACGAAAGCTGATCGTGTACGAATGAGAGGCAGCGTGAATGCATCACACAGGGCGGCTGAAATACAATCACCGTATCCTCAAATATCTTTTTAAAATCTTATTCATCTCAATAATTTGAGCCCCTGCAATGTGATCATTTTCCACTCACATCCTCAATATGGTGTGCAACTTCTCTGAGTTTGTGACATTAAATTTAACATGAATTACTGTTTCACTGTAATGTGACATTAACTGGACCATGGTAACTAGCCAAAAGGGAGGAGATTGTAAAGAATATTTTTTTTTATTTTTATATTTAAATTCTTAATGGTCTGTTTTTTATGGAATAAAAAGAGTCTTTTATGGAATACGTATTTGGAAGAAAAGTCACAGATTATTTAAAAACCAAATCATATTAAAACATATCTCACAAAAGGTGTAATTACACAACCTCGCTCGCTGATGTTTTAAATTGCCCCAATTATGCAGTTTTAAAGTTGTGAGCTGATTGATTCACTAACAAGAATGATTCCTGTTCAGGGATCGGGTTCTGTTTCAAAATGTACAGAGTGTAGCTGAATAGTAGTGCAGAAAACGATTGTATTTCGTTCGCATAGACGGATGAAGGCATTTGAAGTTAACGGGACCGAACCTCATGAATAGTTCACAAGACCAAATGCATGTATAAACCAAGAAATTTGGGTCCATTTGTCTTTAAAAAAATAACTACAAAGATGATACAAAGACTCTGCATTTGTATTAATATTTCATCCACAGTTAAAGAAATAAAGGATAGTTTGAGTGCTTAATCTGAAATAAAACAAGATTCTTTGGAGGCTCAATCTAGCAATATTTGAAAAATCTCTTCACTCTCCGCAGGAATCATCAACACCGGACTCACTCTTGACATATTAAACAGCCATTCCTAAAGATTCACAGCAGTATAATATGAGAGGATTTGTTCAGCTGTATCCCTGATGTACAAATATTGCAAATTTCGCATGCATATTTGTAATATTTTATACATTTTCTTGTTGATATGTGTGCCAAGCCCTGCACGCTCCACCACGGGAGGTTGTGTGATTAAAGGTGTTTATCAGCTGGAGTGGACGGTTTGCCAGCCAGCCATGGCGCATCCTAAGATCCATCGTTCAGAGCGGAGTTCAAGAGCGCTGCTGATCCACCCCGCAGGCAGCGACGTCGACACAGCATGGCACACCTGTTTCACTGATCTGCTTCAAAATCAACAAATGACTGGCTGCCAAAGCGAGCGCTATTCCCCCATGAAGGGAAGACTGGAGGCCAGCTCTACCGAGGTACTAATATATCAAACTAATGAGGTTCTGCGCAACTCATAATTATACTTTATATTCTAAAGCAGCTTCTGTTGCCCTGGGTCTTTCATAGGATTGCACTGCAAAAATGCGATTTGCAATGCAATCTGATTAAACAGAATCCTTATTATGCACATTCTTTGAAATTTATTTTGCTATCTATCCATCTATCTAATGAGGACTAACTACTCACTATCTGCCATGTATTCCATAAACCAGGTGGACCACCTTAAACTGTTATGACAACCTGTTTGTTTTTTTCTTGCAAGCTGGGCCAACCAAGGACCAGGTCAGCTAGAAACCAACAACTTCCAGCAAACAGTTCTTACCAAACTTAATGGATTTTAAAACAGGGTACGATTGGTTCTGGTCTAAACTGGTCATTCACTGGTTGCCTAGACACCACGTTTAAAAAAACCTGGAATATACTAGCTTCCAAAAACCTGCTAAATGTTGGCTTACTAGCTGTTAGAACCATCCTGGAGCAACATTAGACCAGCTAGACACCAACAACCAATCTATCAGCATAAGGTTTTAATGAAGGGGATGGCTGACTCAACATAAAAAAGAAAATCACATCATATCCAGATATTTTTTTATGCCTCTGTCTGCTGTATACAGCCATAAGTGATCCTGACTGTGTCATAGATGCACACACACATCTTACTGACACACACTCAACATGTCTCTATGGGAGCTCATGTGTCTATTTGTTGTTCTACAATCACAGAAGTGCTTGTCAGCACAGACTCTCACATTAACTCCAAAAGCTGTTGGAAAGCACCCCCTGCCAAATGACAGCTGCTTCCCCTGGAGCGTCTGTGTTTGCCCCCGCTGGCATTGCCTGCCGGGAGCCAGGTAGCAGCCAAAGGGGTGCGTTGACCCTGATCACATGGTTTTGTCTCTCGCTACCTCAAGCACAATATCTGTACTTGCAACTCTTTCTGCATCATTGCAATGCATGAGGCATTTCAGTCTTTTGCCTGCATGGATAGAGTTCTAACACCAAAGGGTCAAAGGGGCAATGTGACATTGGGTTAATATGGAATGAATGGGCGGCCATGCCCAGAATGAACATTGTTCGCTCTGAGGTCACTTCCTTCTGTCTGCCACAACACTGCTGATATTTCATTTAATTTTCATATAGCTACTCCCAGGAACATATATAATTATGTTCCCGTATATGTATACATGGCAACATTTTCATCCTCTTTTATAAAATGAACTTCAAAAATGAACAATCAGTCAGTAACTACACGGATTTAAGTAGCTGTTAGTTGTGTAAGCTGATTGATTCACTAACAAGAATGATTCATGTTTGGGAATCAGATTATACTGATTGCGTTGTAAGTTTTTGATGCTTTAGGTGCACCTTAAATGTCAAATTACTTTTGGGTCATTTAGAGGTCTTCAAGAATGGTAAAACTCTCTGCAAGATATTTTTACGGTGGGTAAAGCCATTCACTTCAACAAAATTCACATCAAATTTATAAAACAGACCAAAGATGACAGCGTCTGCATCGGTAGCCTTGGATGAGACTTTTGAAACCCAGAGAACTGTCATTTAGCTCGGGATCCAAAGCCCTAGAGATCCTCCGACCCAGTCACAATGAATTTGAATTTCATGTTGATGATTTAGGTGCAAGGTTATTTTATTTATTTATTCCTAGACACCCCCTAACACACACTCCAGTCAGGCAGTGTTCCCTGTCTACTTATGACCTTCTCCGCAGCCATATTCTTCACAGAGTGAGAACAGCCCTTAGCAAGACACAGTCTCTCTCCAAAGTCTCTCCGTGCTTTGGCGCTTGTTTAAATTTTCCCACCGAGACAAAAGACGGATTAAGTAAAGTTGCTTTAAATCCTCGGCAGGCGAGTTAAGGGTTCTTCCTGAATAATGATGATAAACATGTGCTTTTTTTTCTTCCTCAGATTTAAACAATGCATCAGCTTTTTTTCTGTCGTTCCTCACAAGTTAATATTTTTACAACAAATTCTCCCTCCATGCACGAATGCCCAACCCAGGTTTAAAAAACAATGCTTAATTTTACAAGTCCCTGTAGCTTTGGCGACAACCTGAATTATTAATCTTTCACAGCTTTCGAAGTCTTGATTCAAAGCTTTGTATTTGCAGAGAGAGAGTGTGAGAGAGAGAGAGAGAGAGAGAGAGAGAGAGAGAGAGAGAGAGAGAGAGAGAGAGAGAGAGAGAGAGAGAGAGAGAGAGAAAGAGAGAGAGAGAGAGGGGTCGGGGGGTTTAATCAACACTAAGAAAGAAGAGTCAGAGAGGCACTTGGAAGGGTCCACAAAGTCTTCAGAGACAAACATGCCACTGTGAGAGGAGAGAAAAGGACAAGCCTGACCTCTGCTAGCACGGCTGAGCTTCACCTCAGGTGAGTTTCTGCAGCATGAGTTGCTACCGCAGTTCGCATCTGTCTCCCTCTCTCTCTTTCCTGAGGCCTGCTCATGAAGGGAAATGTTATATTTAGCTGACCAGTATTTTGTTTGTTCACTGGATGTAACGGTGCCCTTGGAAGACTGCCAGATTGCTCAGAGCCCAATCTCTCTCTCTCTCTCTCTCTCTTGTTCTCTCTCATATATATATATATATATATATATATATATATATATAAATTTCTAAACATATATTTGATTGACTGCCTCAAACCTTTTAGCACAAGACAGCTGATTTATTGTGACATTGCAGAGCTCAAATTCCATATCCAAAAGTACCAAGTTGACTTGATCGCATTCCCAAATTACAAATAATCTTGAAGAAGCATCAAGAGTTATAAAAGAAAAGTGCATGCCTGTCTAATCCTGTCAATCACAAAACACCTTGGGTGTAATAATATGTTCAATACCATTAACACTATTAAAAGAATAGGGGTTGTACTTTACAGTTTATTACAGTACAGCACTGGTTATTTTACAGTATGTGGACTTACTTACGGTGTACTTACCTAAGAAAGTACTCATGATGATCAAACTGATCATGCTACTTTTTTTCCATACAATTAAAGTGGATGGGAACTAAAGACTATTAAGCTCCTAAAAGGACAAAAAACACCATAAAACAATCATGACAGTGTAAAACAAAAAACAGTGATCAAAACAATGTAAAGTATAATTGGCTGTACAAGTCATTTCAACTAATTATTTTTAGGAGTTAAAGTAATGGAAAACATATGTTGTTACGACAATGACAATTTTCAATAAGTAATTTTTTTTACAGTGCGTGTTATAGTCCAAGTCTCAGTCAACACATATTCACCGTCAAACTCGTACAACTTTCTTTCATCTGTGGAACACAAAAGGAGATGTTTTCAAGAATGATCATGCTGCTCTTTTCCATACAATATTGGATGGGGACCAAAGACTATCAAGCTCCTAAAGTGACAAAACAGTACAACAACAGAGTCATGAAAGAGGCCAAAACAACTTGTGAATTAAAAACAAACAGAAACATACTGAAAAGTTGTTATTCGGTGAAGATTTTGCCTTTTGTGGTTGCCAATCATTCATTGCATTTAAAGCTAAACGGTTGATGCTGCTTTGGCTTCTTTGGTACAATTTTCATTACCACAGCAAATTAAACAGAAAAACTGGGCATTGTGCCTGTAATGCCAATCATTTATTTGATTAAATTGTGTGATGTTCCTAAAAAATCATCTGAAATATACAACGCATTTTTGTACATGTAGTATATATTAAATGGTGTTGGTACTGACCTCACTTCTGTGACGTTTCATCATGCTAAATCCGTTCCACCGCCATCACAGCAACCCACATAGGCTACCTGTA
The DNA here is from genome assembly GCA_031834385.1 of Semotilus atromaculatus. NCBI lineage: Eukaryota > Metazoa > Chordata > Actinopteri > Cypriniformes > Leuciscidae > Semotilus > Semotilus atromaculatus. The sequence continues at coordinate 53,843,228 of JAULUF010000009.1, forward strand.
TCTGACTCAAGGATTATATCAAAAATGAGAATTTATGAAATCGAAATTTGTCATGTTGTTTTATCTAATACATATTTAGATAGTAATGAGCTCAGTTCACATCAGATACAGTATTAATCGGATGCATTACCTTGCTTGGCAATGCTTCTGCATGCGTGGGTGCCGTGATCCTGGAAGGTTTCGCCATGTAAATACATTTTAAGGCTCTTAAACAACATTTTGTTTTTGAAAACAAATATCCTGAGTAGTCATTTAGGTTATAAAGGACTCTGGCCTATTTCTAAATGTGGACACACTCAAGAAGAAACAAGCGAATCCATCAGATTGCTTTCTTGATTATAGCGTAAAGTGCAGAAAACTGGCTACCCTGGTGGTTTTTGACACAAATTCTCTACGAATGAGATTACTCTTCTCAGAAAGCTTTTGTGCACTCCAAATTTGTTTTCCATGTACTCACGTGTCTTTTCGCAGAATCTCTACTCTCCACGAGAGAGATTAATGCGAGCAGACAGGAGGGAACAGCTGAATCACATTTTCAAAAGCTGCGCCGCATGGCAGTGGGGTGGCCACCTCTGCTCTGGCCTCATCTGATCACTAGACCACGCTGGCTTTTATCAGCACAATCTGCTCCAGTGTCCCTCGTGATGAGAAAGCACTCGTCCACCACTGGCGGACAGGCTGCCCACACCAACCGGCTTTTCCCCAGTTTGTGGTCGGCACCTTAACACCCACAAATCGAACGTCGCCGCCACCTCGCGCAGGCGAATATGAAACCACACCGGCGGAAAGACTCAAAACACAAACATTTGACTGTTAATCATTACGAGGATGATTTCTGTGCAAGCGCTCAGATTGAATTTGCTCATTTTAATTGGATGTATGGAAGGCAGCTCACATTTCCTAAACAAACAGTGGGAATTGAGCTTTTCCATTTTCCGAGTGCAATGAGTCTCATCGTACATCAACAAATGGAAAGTGCAATGAGGAGGAGCTGTGAAATCATTTACGTATTCATAGAGAATTATTCAACCTCTGCTCTCACTTGGAGAGCTAGTGTTAAAGCCCCAGATTGTTTTTGGACACAAAAGGATAGCTATCCTATACAAAAGTTGGAATTTGTGTCAAAACAAATGATGGACTAAAGTGACCCGAAAGCACCATTACCTGCTGTTAGCATAATAGAGCTTACAGTGAAGCTTCCTGCACTACACTGTAATTAGATTTTTTTTATTTTTGCCTTCCTCTGCCAACCTTCCTGCTTTGCTGGTGTCACAATGGCAATTTAAATGATTAACTGGCATTTACTAGCTTCTTCGACTTTTAAAAAAAACCTCTTTCATAAGTTTAAATTTGTCAGCTAGCAGTGGATAATTTAAATGCATCATTGAAGAATTCTGTCATTTCTTTCTGAAAATTAACATTTCCACCACATCTCAATTTATGTTTGCATTCTGTAGGGAAATTATATTTTACGTTAAAAAAAAAAAGTTGCATTTAAAGAACATGAAATACACAAAATAATATTAAATAATAATTATAATAGTCATGTAATATTTGACAATTGACGCACATTAAATATATTATATTCCCAGTTACTTTACCTTGATTTTTCATATTTCATCTCAAGCTTGCTCCTCACTGATGCTGCTGTCTCCATTGGGTCTTTTTGCAACCAAGTACAGAAACAACAACAACAACAACAACAAAAAAAAGTTGTTATTAGTGGCTATATTGTAAGTTGTTGTGAAAATGACGCCACAGCTGAATTGTACATTGTTTGAAAATTGACATTGCTTTCATACAATAAAAATCAAAGTGGTTTATTTTAGTATGTTTATGGTTTTAAAAAATGTATAATTAGTATTTTCAATCATAGATTTTCATATTTTAAGATTAACGGTCTAGGTCTGGGAGAAATAATAAAATAGCAAAAACAAATTTTCAATAACGTTTTGACGTCACCTTCTTATAACAAGATCTGTTGATTTTTCTCTGATAAAGATCAACATCTAGAACTTTAAAAATGTCCGTAATTGAAGAAACACCCATTTGTGTGCACTATACATCTGTTGCAGTAAGGCCATCGCAAATGGCGACGTCGTTGAGGTTGCGTAGGCGGAGAATCGACGCCTCCTCGCGTTGCAGCGACGCTTATCTCAGTCAACAGGCTGTGGAGAGTCTGACACACGCTTTTGTCTCGGCCCACATGCACTCCTTTATCTCCTTCGTTCTTTCCTTCACCCTCCTCTTCTTCTTCAACAGCTGTCCAGACCGCAGCACTCCTTAGCCTGTTCATCACCCACACGCCAACTTTGAGAGGCCAATTAGCATGTTAAAATCCCAATCAAAACAACAGGCTGTCAGTCTGTAAGAGAACGAGGCTTGGCAACTCTGCCTCCATAATCCATATGGCTGAGAGTTGAGCTTTGTCAGTACAAGTGTTCTAGCTGTGGTGATATCCGTGTGTTTGTCTGGAGACTTTCTGGATGTCTTAGCATGCCGACACAAACCTTGACTCTCAATGCAACGCAGAGACTACCTTATATAGATTATTTCAGAATGGTAATCTGTGAATTGTAGCCCTCAGGGTAAATTCATTAGGTGTACTAGTGCTTTGTTCAGCACAATTTTTTTGATTGTGTTAATTTACTCTACACTCTCAGAAATAATGGTACAAAGCTGTCACTGGTGCGTTTTCAAAAGGTGCACTTTTGTTCCATTTAGGTACTAATATGTTCCTTTTAGGTGCTAATATGTACCATTAAGGTACCAATATGCACCCTTTAGGTACAAAAGTGTACCTTTTCAAGAGGTACCGCCCCAGTGACAACTTTTGTACCTTTTTTTCTGAGAGTGAAATAGGCTTAATATAGTTTGATTTGGTGGATATGAGACTAAAATTAAACTTGGCGACTGTGATTAAAAAATTAGCAACTAACAACGGACATTTCCATAGCATGCTTAATGTATTGTTCAACGGCTGGTGTTGTTTTAATTAGCAGGCATTGGTAATGTCACCTAATAAACGGCCAAAGGGTTTCTGCCACCTGCAAATGAAGATATATGACTCTACATTTCTCCCAGTTCAAGTATAGCATTGTGGATTCTCTGGGAAGGGATTTTTCCACCACAGATTTCCCAGCTTCACTCTGTATTCATTTCAGCATCAAAAAAAGAAAAACATCTGCACAGGGTGAAGGACGTGTCATTGGAGGGCGAATGAGGAGAGGAAGCGTATTATTTGCATAAGCTGTCTCAGCATTAGCTAAGATGGATTTTGCATCACTAGTTTTGTGATCCCAACTGTAAGAGTTCCTCTGAGATACCAGACAAGATTTAACTTCTTCTAGCTTTCATAGAAGAATCCAAAACTTGTTGGATTTTTAAGTTTTTTAAAGAGTTTTTACAGGATACAGTACAGTACTACAGTACAAGGATAACTATATTAGCATCCATACCATGGGATGATATCATTTTTGTTTATTATAAGCGTGTACTGCAGTTTTTTCATCTGGCATTTTAAATGCTCGAGCTCTTTAAAGCAGGATGGATTCTGATTAGCGGTCAATGTTTTTATTGTTCAGCAGCAAGAAAAAATCATTCTGAATGGGATTCCAACTTTCTCTGTGTCGTTATTGTTATAGTTGTGGTATGAACTCTACTATTCTTTTAGAACATAAGATAGAATTAGTCTACCATTGTTTTGTTTTTTTATTGGTCATAAGCCACATGATAAAATCAAATAAAAGAGATCCAATCCAATAGTAAGATGAGGTAATTGAACTGGATTGATTGATTGATTGATTTCTGCAGATTACATCAATAAACCAGAAGAATCATTCACTCAAGCGATTTGTTAAAAAAACCTGATTCATTATGAGTGAGTCACTGAATCATTCACAAAAGGATAATGTAAAAAAAAAATTGTTACAAAAAAGAAAACACGAATCATTGATTTATTGACTCAACTGATTAAATCAAAACATTGATTCATTCAGTAAGGACACTGGGTTCTGGGTCGAGCAATGGTTAAATATGCGCCGTGATCATTTAGAAATATTTTTGTATAAGTGTAACAAAACCAGACAAAGTAACTATCAATATTTTGTCTAAAATGTCAGTTACTCAATATTAGCTTCTTGTTTATTGAACAACAGTATTAAAAGCAATATCACACGTGAGGATGGAGATTGGTTAATATATAATGTTTGACACAATAAGTGCTGTTTGCCGCAAATATACAAGGGACATTTTTTTATAATGAGATACTTCAAAATACATTTTCATGGCCAGTTAGAAATATTTATGGCCAGTAAATTTTCTCAATTCACCTCCTTTTAGCAGGTGAGTCACAAAGTAATTTTTGTTTCAAACTAATTCTTTCTATTATATATTCTGCGCTGTTTGCCAAGATGGAAAGTAGAACAGTGGAGAGACAAATGGGCAAGCAAAGGAAGCGCCACAAATTATTTTTCAAAACAAATTTGCACAGCGATTCCCTCAGGTTGTGGAGCAAGAGAGCAGATTTAATTGGGAAGATGCCCTAGAATGGGAGCTCACCTGGAGAGGACCGTTTTTACACTCTTTCCTTGTCTCTCTCGTTCTCTCTCCCTCCCTCTCTATTTTCTTTATCTTAGTCTGTCAGATAGGCCCTGTAATCACTTCATCTGTTATCAGTCATTCCCACTGTTTCTGCTATCCCAGAATGCTCGGCTCTTGGTTGAAAGTCTCCTCTGTAGACAGCCTCGGGTTATCAGCAGCCTGTGAGGGAACATCACTCTGATAATACATTTGCTGTGCACGTCTCATCTAGATTTATAATTTTTTATTCTAATCTAATTCATTAAAGGTAAACTCAGTCATTTTTGTTCACATTTCATTGGTTCTTCTTAGAAATGCATGATATACGCATGGTACAACATCGTTATTGGTTAAAAGTAGAGATGCACAGATTTATCGGCCAATAATCGGTATCGGACGAAAAAAAGGAATTATTTTCACGATTGTTTAAATACAACAGATGATCAGGGCCGATTATATCCCATAAATCAAAAGGGGGCAGAAAACTGTGTCAGGCTACGTCTGCATTAATCCAGATACATTTGAAAATGGCGGTTTTCGTTTAAAAACGCTCTCCGTCCACACTAGCCTGAAAATGCTAAATACACCTTACTGCGCATGCGTAAAACCTCACCGAGATGATATAGACGGAAAAATAAATAATAAAAGTTATCGCGCTATTGGCAGGGTCATTTTATTTAGCAAAATATCTCACCATTCACTGATGCGTCCAGGTCACCATATGTTTGGTCTAAAACGCAACTGCTCGTATTGCCGCAGGACAGCAAATGTGAGTAAATTTCTATCATCTTTGCAGGACTGTGATATGAAGAATGTGCAAAGTAACTTATTTTAGCAACTGTGTAAGAAGTTAATTGCACATAAAAGGCACAATACCAGTGTAAACATGAATATCTATTAATACAATGCGTCACATGACTAAACTTGCGCCATTGTTTTTAAATACCTAATTTTTTTGCGAAAAACAGCATTTTCAAATTTATTCACTTTGGAGCTTTGGAAATGTATGCATTTTCAAAAAGCTTAATTTTCATTAATAAAAACGCCGTCTCAGTGTGGACGGAAGGCCAAAATGGAGAGAAAAAGATGCGTTTTCAAACGAAAACGTATTATTGTGGACAAGGCCAAAGACTGCAACTCATACTGTGTGAAGGAAATGTCTCTTGTGTTGAATTTAGGGCTGTCGGTGTTAACGACACAATAACGCGTTAACAGTTTAAAAATAAGCAGGCTCTATTTGACCCCATGAATACCTGTGGTTCAAGTCAGGGTTGCCAGGTCTGTGGTGTTTCCCTACATTAAAACATTTGTGCCTCCCATCCAATAATCAAAGAGCTTTGTGCTCTGATTTAATTTAGGCTTTAATTCACACATAAACATTCATCAATGCACACATCAGACTCTGTAAACAGAAGCTCAAGCTTGAAATTTTCTATTAAACTGCTCAATTCAAATGGGTTATTTTTACAATCTGCGTTTCATGGACTTTCAACGGAGGGACAGAAATCTCTCAGATTTCATAAAAAAGATCTTCATTTGTGTTCCGAAGTTGAACGAAAGTCTTACAGGTTTGGAACGACCTGAGGGTGAGTAATTGATTACCTTTTTTTTTATTATTAATATTTAGAATGAACCTATGACCCTTTAAGATATGCTAATTTAGTTATTGTTCTTCAAAGTACATATATTAGCTCTATATTTGAAAATATTAGTTTGAATTATGAAGAAATGTATTTAAAGTTGCCCATATGTCCGTAAGGAATGTGTATTAATCTAATGCGAGAGATAATACATTATTCTATAAATTACATGAATTGCACTGGAAAACGGATAAGACATTGGCAGCTAAAAAATGTGGTCTATCAAGCTCTTGAGGCTGCACAATTTCTAGTCATTATTTATTTATGTAAAACAGTTTTGGAATGACACAAGGGCGATCATTTTAATTTTAGTATGATCATCATTTTCATAATATTTTTTAAAAAGTACTATTCATTTTGATTTTAAAAACCTTTTTAATCTGCAAATAAAACGTTTAAAATGAACTAGCTTGTCTGCTTCTGTTTTACATTATGCATCCATCACCTCGATTAGCAATGCTTGTCCTGGATGTGTTTTGTGCTGTCGGATCTGTTGACTGTTGATTCGCCTCTTATTTGTTCCACTTTTTTGCATCAGTTCCAAATCCATATCATGACTCAGCCCACAAGCATGCTCCCCGCATCTATATTTGCTCTGTCTCAAAAGCGTACCGTTAAGTGGGTCAAATCTTAGGAAACTTTGGCCTGCTTTGCCAGTTGGACCCATGGTAATGAGGACAAAAGGAGGGCGAAATCTTTTGGCCCTTGTGTGGCACTGACTCATAAGTGAGAGCTTCACATATTAATGTAGTCTTACCAAATTTTGGCCCGGCTTGCTCTGAGCTCAGTACGAGGGAAGCCTGTATGACCTCATCGAACATCCTCATAAATCAGAAAGGTTGGCAAACGTGGCTTAAATGTATTTTTGCAATCTACATAGAAACTGTTCAACAGAAATGCCTGCAAAGGAAGCTGCATTTTTATGACTTTGCAGCTGAATTAAATGAGGCATGTTGATGGTTTTGCGCCTAGGGTGATAAAAGTGATTTTATTTTTATTTTTTTGCTACCAGACCTCAGTTGTACAGGTAGCCTCAGTACTTGGCTTGATGGGGCCTGCCCATTTTCAGCTCCCTTTTGCTCTAGTGGAGATGAAGAGGCTGCGATAGTGCTAAAAAATATCCATATGTGCCCGGGAGTGCATGTGTCCTGAATCAACCCCCTTTCCCTTTGCTCGACAGTGTAAGGTCACTCTCGACGGCTGGAGGGAGGAAGGGAGGAGTTGTCCTGCTTGCGCAGTGCGACCGGCTAATCCAAGCCCTCTTCCAGCTCACATAGGGATTACATCCTCCCTTTACATTACAAACACCACCCCCCACGCATCTCGCCGATGACCTGCTCTCCAAGCGAGAGAAAGAACATGACCAAAACACATGCTTAATCACAGCGTATCTCTACAGCTGTTGAATATTCTGTACTTGAGGAGTTGCTATGGTGACAGTCGACCATGTTGGCCTTGATGTTTTCACAGTCCCCTCTAATTTCGCTCCGTGGTTTGAAATGACTCAGGACGTTTCAGTGTGCCATGCAAATCCTTTTGACAGCCTGGTCTACATAAAGACAAACTGTGAAGGTAGTGACTGAACAATGTCTTTGACTCTGATATAGTGAACAGATAAATCTAGTAATAAAGTAATGTAGCATATGTATGTCAACAGGTTAATTCTGTTCATTCTACTTTACAATCATCCACACTTTATCAGTGTCCTATCCAGGAACAATTAGGAATATAAATATTCAGTTTTTCTGTAGGAATGCAGAATGCAGGAATATCATTCTGTCTGATATTATTATATCTATACTTGTCTGTCCGATACAAGTCTAATATTTTTAAATTTGCTATGGCTGATAACTGATAAATGGCTAATATTTAATCCTTAAACGCATACCTCGGGTCTTTAGTGACCCGGGACGTCATTCACTACCCTCCTCCTCATTCCTTTTTTAAAGTTAGACTTCAACCTTCTTAGGATTACACAACCAATTCATTATAAACAATATAACAAGAAAAATTATAAAAGAATGCCCTTTTTCCAAGTCGTTTTTTGTAAAAAAATTGTATAGGGTCGCCAACGACCCGAGGTGTGTAACAGAATAAGTGTCATTTTTCGGCACAACAATAATTGAAATATTTGATGACTGAATATGTGCAATTCACCTTTATTCCACAAGGTGGTAATGTCTGATACACAATGAGGAAGTGCAGTACGCTTTCAGAAACCTCCACCTTCCCCAGCTCCACCTGTATAAATCAGCAGCATGTCTTACCTCCTCACAACAGCGTATCGTATATGTTATGGCAGTAGCAAGTCCTGTAGTTGCTCAGCAGCGGCGGCAGCAATAAAAGCAGCTGCAAAGCAGATCTATTCTACCAAGACCAAACATTTCAACACTGTCATACCATGCCAAACACTGCGAGAGTTGTCATGACAGAATTAGCATTAAACTAACATGCCGCTTCGGTAGTTTGTTTACACTCTTGTTTACGGAAGTCAGTCGCTTGTTCCGCCTTCTCTATGACATCACGCACGTCGTTAAAGATGACAAGTGATGATTAGTCAGGAAGTAATGTCTCGTCCACGACACAACAAGAATTTAGGATTCAAAAAAGCTAAATCTGACCGTGTAACAGACGAAAAAAATTGTGTTGTCTGAACCTGCCATAAAGTAAACCTACCCATATTAGAAGTACATTTTTATACCTGCCATATAAAGATTATCACATTAACACGCCCTGAAATGACACACTTAAATGCTACATGGTGATTTGTGTAAACTGTAAGTTTAATTTATCATTGTAAACCCATTAGCAGGAGATCCATGAACAAAATACAGCCTCCTGTGAGGCAAAGTAGTTTTGAGGTGGCCGACACTCTCTGACAGCATCTCAGCGAGGGAACGCTGAAACCAGCCCCTCCGGCAACTGATTTATTTTTAACTCTCCCTCATCCCACCGTCTGCAAAAAAAATGCTCCTGGCTCTCCATTAGTACGGTCACGTGCCGTCAGCAAAGCACGGGCCAGTGGATGGCAACAAGGGACCAAGAGTCCCCTCCCCACATGTCCAATCAACTCTACACGTGAACTTACATCTTTACCTTAAGGGCCTGTGGTGATATCTGACATTTCCTTTAAACTAGCTTGGACCAGCTTAAATTTAGATTTTTAGAAAAGCTGGTTTCAGACGGCGTAATGTGTTTAGGCTGGCTAGTTGTTTTTCAGGTACAGTCTGACCAGTATAGCCATGATTACACCAGCATTTACATGCCCAAAAGGATTAATGGAGACTTTATCATATGTATCCAGCATCTCATATACATTTCTACTAAGAAAACCCCCCAAATGATTTCTCATTTATCTCCCCAGACTTTAAAAGATCTCATCAACATCTCAAACTGTTCTCTGATTTACCAAGATACAAAGTCCACAATCAAACATTTGAGACCTCAATACGAAAATATCTGAGTTATACTATCCACTTTAATACTGTAGCTCTATACTTTTATTGCATGACAGTAATTATCTCATTTGTGCCTATTTTTATTTCAAAGGATTGTGGAAGAAATATCAAAGATAATTCTTAAATGAAACATAAATGAGAACTCCCAAGTCTCTGGAGCAACAAAAAAGCACCCTTGAAGAAATAAAATTCCCCTAGTGGGAATGAATATTTGCAGTTGACAAAGATGAGGCAGAACCAATGGATGATTAACAGAAACATGACAGCACTGTAACACAAGAACAGCGTGGAGAACGGCGTGTTGTTTGTGATGCTTTATTTTGTCGTGCTAGTTCCAGGACTACCAGCTGTGCCGTGTTCCAGTTTTAAGAGCCAAAGAATAGTCTCTCCCGAGAGCAGAATATACAGTCTTAGATGCAGAAGAGGAACGGACGCCCACTTTCTAGCATTAATGCACTTCAAAAACAGTTTGGATACATTAACCATATCTGGTTATTATTCGGAGTGTGTGGTGACCCTAATAAAAATTCCTACCCATTTTTGCCATGACAGTCGTGATCTATACGGGCGAGTGTATGACCGTGCATGAGTGTGAGCCCATGGGTGTCTTTTTACGATTCATTCGCAGAGCAATCAAGCATCTCAACCGCTGTGTCTATTCTGTCATTACTGCTTTAATGAAGCGTGAAAGTGGCTTGCTTGCTCACCTTGAGTGTGTGTATGTGTGTGTATGGGAGGGATGAAGAGTGTCAAATGTCCTTTGCTGTGTGTCAAACTTACTCACCAATCAGGAGTGGAGGTGGATTAGTTCATTGGTGTAGCAGTAGGCGGACTATCAAGAGCTCCTCATGCAGTCATATCATCTCTTTCTCTTTCTGTGTGTGTGCGAAACTCTTCAATGGGTCCTTATGCAATGGCATCATAAAGTGTTCAGACACTTAAGCCACTCCTAAAAATGGATGAACGTCATTGCATTAGAAAACAAGTGCCATTTATTTTTAAGACAGCAAGATATTTGGCAGAAAAATCACCTTTCTCAGATCCTGCTTTACCACTGACCTGCATGTAACTGACACGTTACCACAAACATGATGCATCATGTTATTTGTTCACACCTAAAATCATACTTTTAATTTTAGCATCCAACGCAATTTAATACAGCATCTCTGCACCATACAAAGCTTGCATTTGAATGCTCAGAAGTTATTTAAAATAATAATAATAATAATAATTATACCTTTGATTTTTTTACTCTGAAGTGGAAATGGGCTTACATGTTTTGAATATATTTATATAGTAATTCTATTTCAGAAGGACAGAAACTATAAAGCGGCTGGAGTATCTGTACAGTGTCACAAAAATAAATAGGCTGTATATATATATTTATATTTCAGATGGAGGGAGAAAATAAAGATGCTTATATAAATCACCTCGTCAGGTAAAACAACTGCATAATTTGGTTATTTGTTTGTGTTTGATGCTATGTGGTTTGATATTTTATTAAATCATATAACATGGACGTTCTTTCCATCCAAGAGTTTTGGCCTTGAACCAAGCCCCCCCGTCTCTATCTATCTAAACGCCTGCTCTCTTGCTCTGTTGAAAGAGCGATCCCAGGGGGCTCAGCGTTGTCTGGCTTAGGGGAGAGGAAACTCTCTGACTAGGCAGGGTACGGCACAGAGTAAGTGGCGCTTGGCTTGTGGTGCTGCTTTGATTTTTCCCTCTTGTGTTCCCTGACTCCCTCTGGCCGGGGCCGTAGAGCACTGGGAGATGAGAAGGGTGATGAATGAAACCATTCGTGATTCGGGAGGAGCGGCGTTCCCTCACGGAATCTTTCAGCAAGATGTGCTATCACTCACGGCTGGCCGGCCAGAAAAGCGTAATCCCAGGTGCTACTGGCACCGGTGATTTTCAGCCTGTTTTTTTTTGGCCCGCTCAACACAATGGATAATAGAGTGTGACAAAAACAGGACTCACCGGTTAAGATACGTTTCTCCTCCCATGAGCCTTAGTTTGCATGTCTGCTCAATGCAATGTAAAAGTTTAACTACAAATAACCACAGGGCAAAGTTTGAGGTTTTTACAGCACAATATTGAGTAAAAAAATCAATAAATTGAAAGCCTTTTAAAGAATCTTCCTTGTCTTCAATATTTTGTTGGTCCCCAAACAGCATTCCTGCAAACAAAACCCAAACCACTCCTAAAATCAAACAAAAATGGCAAGTTGATAAGAAAAATACCTGAAGAAGATCTAAATACTTGTATATATGCAAGCTGCAACATTGAGTGATATTATAAGAATGTTGTTCTAGGATATCCTACATGTATGAAATCACATAAGCAATTTATTCAATGCTGAATGCAAATAATAAAACGACCAGTTAAATCAGATCATATGATGAGTTTTTCTCTTTTAAATTGCCCTGCAGGTACTTAAAGTACACATAATTAAATGTTCAATGCCAAAAGTTTATGTCACTAAGGTCTAGTATCCTTGATTTATTTATGGCATTAATAATCATGTGTTTAATTTCTTTTAAATATATCTTCAATGAAGAATCAACATTGACTTTGCCATGTAGTCTAAAGCTACTTTTAAACTGTTTATAAGATACCATCATGCTTTGAATTGTTTATACATATGCGACACGCTCAATCAGTTTTAATCAGAGTCAACAACTTGTCATCCAACGTTACATTTACCGGTAATACTTGATTGAAAGAAACAGTTGTTTGACCCTGAATATTTCATTGTCACTATCATTTATATGGCATTGAGAGGCATGAGGGACACAGCCACCTTCTTACTCTCCATCTGTCCAATGCGCCCTCAAGCGGCAAACTGCTGATTCAGCTTAAAGCTACGTCCCACTAGCCGACTCGACACAACTTGATTTTGGTCAGGTTTGAGAGGTTTGGTTTTTGCAGCTCTCCGGGAGGAAAATGCTTTCAAGCAGCCTAAGCGGGTTTGCCGGTGTCTCAGCCTGTTTTGCTGGTTTAGTTGATTTGAGATGGTGAAAGCTTTTCTAAATACATTAAACTAACCCACCAAACAAAACAGAGATTGTATGTACAGCAAGACCAAAGACCAATTTTCTGCTAAACATTTGCTTACAAATAAACGGGTATTATCTTGCAACAGAGAAAGAGTAGGCTACACTTTGTTAATTTACTTATACTGACATTGTAATAATCCAAAGGTAGTTGAAAATAGGCAAAGTTTAAAGTGACCCTATTATGATTTTTTTGCATATTACTTTTCATGTAGTGTGTAAAATAGCTGTTTGTGAATGTAAAAGGTCTGCAAGGTTTCAAAGATCGAAGTGGACGATAAATGGAGTTGTTGTCTCCCAAAAGAAAGATCTGATTCTGAACTGCCTGAAACGCCTTGTCAGTAAATCCAGTCTTCTTGTACGTAGGTTTATTAGACCAATCACATCAGACTGGGCCATCTGACCAATCAGAGCAAAGTAGGCTCTTGGAAAGGAGGGGTTTAGAGAGACCGAATCTTTTATCGAACCATTTCTGACACTGTGAGAAAACAGGTGATGCTGAAATGTATATGAGAAAATTATTTATTTTTTTGACACTAGATGCATGTAAACATATTGTAGGAGACTAAGGAGGAGACTAGCATAGTAGGAGCACTTTAACTCAAGAAGAAATTATGCAGGATTTTATCTTTACTGTATCTCTAGTCTGTAGAGCAATCTGACTGAGAGGATCGGTTGACCCTGAAACCTTTGTCACAGTCATTGACAGGGCATCGAGGGGCATCTGTAACCCGGCCACCCTCTTACACACCATCTGTCCAATGCACAGTCGTAATATCACACACCAGACTGCTCACTCAGCTTAACTGATCGGACGATTCCCGTCTAGAGTCGATCTGTCTTAACTGTCGCTCAGGATTCATCCTAAGGGATCGATTTCATTTGCTTTCCATCTTTGACTGGTGAACGTAATGGCTCAGACAGAGAGATGCATACATGTAACCTCTGAATCTTAATCAAGCGGAAGATCACCAGTCAGTTCACATAAACATCCCCATATGGGACATTTCATCCCATCCTGAAAGATGGATTTATTGTATGACTGTAATATATTCTCACCAGAAGATCTCATCAATATTTAATTTATTTGATCATGGATATAGTGACTAATGCCTGCTTATGTTACTGTGTTAATAATTTTCTCTATTGGCCATGATGGCCGTTTTATGGTCATACAACAGCCCACAGTCCCGTCGTGTAGCTTTAGCTTCAACAAACAAATTAAAGTTGAATTGCAATTTCCTCGCAGTCTCCTTGATTAATAAATCCAGGCGTCAATTCTGCAGCTCAGCAGCACTGAACAGGTCAGATTATTAAAAAGCCATTTTGGCTATGAAGGTGATATTTGAGATCACCATTGTGAAAGGAAACGTCTTAATGTTTAAGATCAACCGTGGTAAGATCGTCTTTTGCTCTTTTATTGAGACAAGATGTGCAAAATGTAAAGGAGCCAAAGACAAGCCAAGTGTATATTTAGCTCATGTAGGCTGAACCAGAAATGGCATTTTGTTCATTAATTCAAGTGGAGTTTCCTTTTCGGTTCTGTCAGGGAAAATTTGCCGGGTGACATGATTAATTCATGCTAAATGAAATGCTCAGATGTAACACACCAGAATGAGGCACACTGTCTCAAATGACACACCGTAACATGCCAACTGAAGCACTTGAATCATTTATCAAAGACATATAACGGTTTTATTGCCAAAACCGCCATGCCATGAACCATCAATTCCTGATAAAGACAGGGGGGAAAAAACGTTCACCTGCAACGTTTATCCTCAGAAACTGACAAGACATTGTTGAGATGAAAGACTCTCTTTGTTCTATTTAGATGGATGAGTTTTGGGGCATTGTGAGATGTATCTTTGGCTTTCAACAGGCATTAATCAGCATCCTTTGCCTTAGTACAACATGCCCCTATGCCATATGATACATTTAAATACATCACTAATATTTGACTTTTTATTCCCCATCCCTGTCTTTATCCCCATCTGTCTCTTTCCCCAATTTCATTTGAAGCCTGACATGTTTCTTGATTTAAGTTGTGATGTGGCTGCCTTTCCAAACAGCCTCTTTATGAGACTCAGTACATCATATTGATTTCTGTGGGAATGGGATTTGTTGTGAACAGATCGCTTGTGCTGCTGATGCTGTGCTTGTCAGATAAAGGTGGTCGTGCACATGAGAAGGAAGGAGAATGGAAGGATGGAGTTTGGTGAATCTGACCCCAATACCAGGAAACGTAATTACGGCGGCTATGGTCTAATGCTATCAGACGGTAAACCCACAAAACATCCACTGTCCATTCACTGACCAACCGTCTAAGCATATTGCACACAAAATGGCAAGCACTGACCAAAATAACATTTCAATCCAATCAACGTAACGTCTCAATCCAATCTTTATGCAACAGCACATCTGGAAACAAAGTAATATTTGGGTCAATGATGTAAGAATGTCCATAAAAAAATATAATACATATAAAAGGTTATAGGTGTAAATTAAATTTTTATGTATTTTCTTTCATAATTAATAGAAAGTACAAAAAAAAAACTGCATCAATTTAAATTTTTATTTTTATGGCATTTATTACTAAAGTAAGCTATATATTTATGAGGGGAACTACATTTTTGAGTTGCCTGTGAGATAACTTTCAAATAGATTTATTTGTCATTAAAAAAATCTATGGACAGTTTGACCAATACTTTTGATCAATTAAGTGAAATTTTAAGTGAAGTGAAACATTTTCAACTTTACACTAGCAAAATTATCTATTGAAGCTGGTTAACCAACATGATCTTGCTGGTTAAGCAAGTCAAGAACCCTCTTTGGGGCAACAAAGCAGGCCAGCTCAGATGTTTAGGCACTACACCAAATGCCTGGGCAAAAAAATAAACACTTTCATACTCTTTTTTTCTCAGCGTGGCAGTATTTGACTGACATGTTGTCTGCATGGCCGAGCAGGACACAAAAGTAATTAGTGCAATTGTCCTGAGCTGGAAAAACATATACTCAACATTCATATCAAGTCCAAGCCTGACTGAAAATGAGCACACGTGTCATGGTGTTGAACTGAAGAATGGTATTTTATATTCCACTTTTTAATGCGATGCTACATGCAGGTTGCCAGGTGGCACGGTATACAGGTGTGCATAATTCATAGGTTTTTCCCTTTCTCTCTTATTTTTCTCTGCGGAGGAGGAAGAGGTGGATGGAGTCATGTAGCCCACAGAAAGTCCAGAAAGCAGCACATTCATGGACTCCTGCATTAATTCAACATCTTTAAAATGTTTAACATCTTTTAGTCCGTTAGCTACACAGATTAATATGTGCATGCTTATTTATGTGTTTGAGCGACTGAGGAATCATTCAAACACGTTGGACGGATCAGATCTCTCAATTATACATTTGAATGTCAGTGCTAATTAAAAAAAAGCCCACATTCCCTTTGTCGCACTTATCTTGTTCCCTCAGAATTACATGGCCTATTTTATGAAGAATGACCTCAATATTTCATTCAAAAAAGGTGAAATGTGGACTAATTGAATGTATTTATAAAAGGGTATGACCCCTTAATGCACTCTGAGACTGTGCACTTTTTTTTCTGTTTCATCCTTTCTTCATACATCTATTAGCATGTCGCACACATTTATACATGGCTCAAACTACAATCCCACATGTGCAGTCATGGAAACAAGTTCATCTCCACTCTATTACTGCCAATGGTTTGATGAGCAACCGATGCAGCTGATTCACCAAACTGTTTGTTAAAATATTATGATATTGTTTATCTACACAGGGTTAGAATAGTAAGAAACAGCAATACAATTTGGATTTTTGTGTTTACACGTGTGCAACAAATTCCGATCTGTGTCAGATGAGAGTAAAAGATCTGATTTTTTGTGCAAGTGTAAATGCAGCCTTAGAAGTTGCAGTGTTTCTTTGTCCTCAGTCACATATTGGACAATGTTTATTTACACCTCATGGGTTGTAATTATGTTCAATTGACATTAAATCTTGTAGGCTCGTTAATAAGCCAGAGTATCCTAATATGGATAGTGTTTTCCATAAGCCCTGTTTTTAAAGGCCTATTAAAAGGCCTATTAAATTGTAAAAAATATTTATTGTAAAATTAATATTTGTAGTGCTTATTTATTTGATTCTCAATTAAAATAATCTATAGCATTACTGTAAATAACATGTGGTATTACTTGTCTGAGGAAAAAAAAAACAGAGCACTTAAGTATTACTTATTAAAGTCCCCGTGAACTGGAAGTTGCAAACGACTTTTCTCCAGTGTTGTGATGTATTTCCGAGAGAAACGGAATACTAAATGAGGCAAAATAATGGGCGTGGCTTTTTTTCCAACTAGCACCTGATTGGATCTAGAAAAGTAGGTGTTTCATTCAGAAATGGAGGCAGATCATTTATTTACTTTATTAAGGATAATATGACAAAGTTATGTTGGCAGCCCTGTATGATGTTCAACGTCTCAAGAGCTTGGTTCAAGCTAGTTCAACTTACCGTCAAACTTTGTGAGGTACCAACGGTGTACACTGATGGGACCGCGATATCTTTTATTGACAGATATATCACAAACTCCATTTTGTGTTCTGGGCGTGGTTACGGATGTTAAGCAGACACCAAAACCTTCAAACCTACGTCATCAGGGAAGGTCCTCCAATGCAGAGAGGAGGGGAATTTTCTGATTTTGATTAAAGATTACGAAGCCAAAAGTTTTTTTGTCTGGATTGACTTGATGAATTGTTCACCACAAAACGATCAATTTAGGCAAACAAAGTAAGTATGGTCAATTTTGATTTCATGGGGACTTTAATCCTGATCGGAATATCCCTACCTGTAATGGTTCTTGAGATCAGATAAGTAATAACAATGTGTTGTCTGTGGTATATTTTCACTGCAAAATGAGAAATGCCGCAAATATTGCCGCAAATTTTGAGAGAAGCCACTGCAAATTCAGAAAAAAATCCTGTGAAAGGGACTGATCAATTATCTAACCTAGTCTTACAACTGTGTGTGTGTCCGATGGTGCAACCAGCCCGAGTTCTCTATTATAGATCAGTGTTTTCCCCAATAAAACGTGTATACACAAAACAGCATTAACTTACTGTTACCGTTAACTACCTTAAACTTTCACACTAGTTTTGCCTTTCCATAAAATTAGTAAGGTAGCCTACATAAAAAAACGTTACCTCAGTGAAAATACGTCCAAACGGACTACTAACTGTTTCTCAATGGCATTTCAGTTCAAAATGTTAATTACTTTCAGACTGTAGCGTTCCACCACGATAACTTGCAGCTTCCAAAGCGATAGAGAAAATGGAGGACTGGCCAGCAGAGCGGTTAACTTTGCGTGTTCCCAGGGGGTTGAGTTTCCAGAGAAAGCATAACTAATTTCTTTCATTTCAACATGATTCATTCTAAAAGGTTGAGCATCCTTCAACCTTAAATGAATGGCACAAGACTGTTTAGATGAGAAACATAATAATCATAGGAAATACAAAATGTGTACAATGCATTTGTGCAAATTCAACAATACCCATTGCCATTTTTTCCTGTTTGTAGTGTAGGTAAAATTGTAAAATTCCAATAAAAAAACAACTCAAAAAGACAAAAATGTCCATAAGGATGCACAAGGTGCTTCTTACAATAAAGATGCAGGAGGATCAATTCGTTTTTTTTTTTTCCTTTCCTTTGAGGTTGACAATACATGTAACGAATATTAGATGATTTACTATTTTCTTAGAACAATTTCCAAAGATCCAGTGAACACCTGCCATTGAGGTGCATGGGAATAATTTTCTCCTGGTATTAGGCCTCTGTAGACAGTTAAGGAGCAAGCTTCTTCTATACTCTGATTTCACTGATTACTGTTTGCCAGCATATCTTTAAACCACTAAGAGTTTTGTGCTTTATAAGTTTTATTTGTTGATTTTAAGTATTTTATTTTTGGCCATGCAAATGAGAAATTATTAACTGAAGCATATTATCCACAGCAGTTGAAAACAGCTTACCTGTCATGCAAATCTAGAATTATGCTTTCTAATGCCAACTGCAAAAAGAAAAAAAAAGAAAAAAAAAGACTTTCTGTTTTCTTCACAGGTACAATCAGCCCACAGATACAAACACAACCCTGTGCAATTATAATTTATATTTATAAAATTATATTGTCCTAGTAAATTGACTGTATAGGTGTGTATAGCTTTATTTTGGCACATGGAAAATGTAAATAAGCAACACAGCACAGCGCAGGATATTTATTTATTTATTATATAAACAGAAAGCCTTTTAAATGTTTCGTCATATGAATTCTCCGATAAACAAACCGACTACATTAACAGTGACAGCACCTGAAAATAGATCATGGATGTGGAGAAAATAATTTCTAGACAGATTTTACACTTTGCCTTTGGCCCTTCTGAGCCGCCGTAGTTTGAAGTCCGGAAGCACCATGGCTATCGGGAAACTAAAAACTCTTTGCTATAAAGAAATGTAAGAATTTTTCTGCTTATATGTTTTACTTTCGAACAACGATTAACCGAATTACAAAAGCCAGTCGTAAATGCTAATTTGTTTAAAATGTAATCGCGGTATTTTAATGCTTTCAAAGTAGTATTTACAGTGTAAAAGTTGAGAGTGTCTGGTCTGGTCTAACGTTTGACTGATTATGTGGCAGTTTCACATCTGACATCTATTAATCTTGAACCTTGGCACTCGTAATACATTAAACAGGATCTGTCATCTTATGTCTGTTATGTATACGTACATCGTTGTCAGGAAATCGAATGACCATCATGTGTGCAAAACATATCATCTCTACTCTCTTTGTGTAGCCTAAGTAAACAAGTATTAAGATGAAACGGGGCTAGTTGTCACACCTTTTTACTTCATCCACAGTGAATATTTCTACAGTAGAATAACTATATTCTGTATTTATGAAATTGGACTTGATACATATATACACCATGCCATTGTTTGATTACAGATTCAAAATTTATCAGGATGTCTTTTTAAGATGATTATGTAATTTTTAGATGACATGCATAGTCGAATACATGTCAATTACATGGATGTGTTTTTGATATGGATCACTGACTTTAGTAACTCTATTTTTCCCCCATTATTGATTTCAGTGGAATGCCTCAACATTATCTTTCCTAGTGTTGGAGGCCTAATCCTCTGCGATCATACTCAAAAATGTCAGGCCAGGAGGAATCGGACAAGGTTGTGGACATGTGGTCCTCTCTCCGCTGTCTGGGGTATCTCTCCAGCTTCAACCTGCTGGTCGCTGTGTGCTTGGGAATGTACGTACGATGGGAGCAGACCTCAGAATCCATGATTCTGGTCATTTTCATCCTGGGTTTGTTCGTTTCAGCCATAGCCTGTATCCTCTACTACTACTTTTCAATGGAGTCGGCCAGTTTATGTCTCTTCCACCTGTGGTTCGGCTTCTTGCAGGGTCTCCTGTGCTTCCTGAACTTTCCCTCTCTGGAGAAAGACATAAAGGAACAGGTCACAAACTACCTGTTGCTCTCTAGCGTAGCTGTTCGGTCGCTCTGGGCCCTAACAGAACGTCTGTGCGGTAGTGCTAAGTATAAACCAGTCGTTCTGACCTCACCTGAGCTCCTAGAGCTCCTGGGATTTGCTGTAGCAAGCATCAGCTTGGTTTTCCACAAATCACTAGCCATGATTGCTCTGACTTTTGCTTTAATGGCCCTTATTGTGGACCTTCGCATGAAGTCACCCTTGGCTCTCCCTAATCTTGCCTCCTTTGCTGTAATCACCGCCGTTACCTTCTTCCAGTCCTTGGAGATCCAAACAAACCCCTTCGTGCTCAGCTGCTACCTGGGACGGCTTATATGCGAGCCCCTTCTAGACGTCTACTTCAGCAGCTTGTCGGCGACAGAACGCTGGAAGCAGTTTCTCTCAGCTGGCCGCCTGCGGAGGATATTTTCTCTGTTTCCGCTGGCATTCGTTGAGCTGGCGTTCTTTGTGCTCTGTGCCCTGAAGCTGGGTAACATGAAAGCCTGGTACCTGGTCATCCCTGGCTTCTGCGTCTTTGGCCTCTTGTGGATCCTGTGCCACATGGTGTTCCTTGTCACACTGTGGTGCTTCCACACCAAGCTGAGCGAGTGTCAGAAGATGTGGGCGACCCAGCGCTCACAAACGCTCAATTTGGACAGGATCATGGCCTCCAGGGGCATTCGTCATTTCTGCCTCATCTCCGAACGGCTGGTGCTCTTCTGCCTGATGTCCACTGTCATACTAGGGGCTGTTTCATGGCAGGTAAAGCTTGTTGATTAATGCTTTTTAGAAACAATGTAATCTATCTAGATATCAATAATTCTATTTACTTGACATTAACATCCAACTCAGATAAATCATTCTGCATTACGATACTATTACTATTCTTTCATCCCAAAATGAAAAATGATGGCATTGTTTACTCAACCTCACGTTGTTCCAAAACTGTGGAACACAAAAGAAGATATTTAGAAAAATGTCTCGTATGTAATGTTAAATGGGGCCAATTCAATACATTTTTACCAACAAAAGCAATATGCTGGGGGGAGTCAGATCATCAGATGACATATTCAGGCTGTAGTACACTTAATTCAAATTAACAGGTCTGAGAACAATGGCTGTGTCTGGAATTGAATACTAGCATATACTCACTGGAGACTCAGACTGAAGTTAGACTGTGTTTGCTTGCATGTACAACTGTCCTTCCCTTTGAATTCACTTCATAATCTCCGCAGGTCAATTCTGGACTCTTCATGAGTGTGTTTTTAGTGGTTCTGCCACTGGAGTCTCTGGCTCATGGACTCTTCCATGAACTGGGCAGCTGCTTGGGTGGCACCTGCGTTGGGTACGCGGCGGTAATTCCCACTTACTACAGCAGGTAAAATCATTCAGTGGATATATGGCATACAAAGGCATATTCTAACTTGCATGTTGTTCACATGTGCATTGACCGAGATCGATAACCTTGCAGAAAGCAGCTTAATGATGGTTTATATAACATACATTAATATCTGAAGAACTGGTTTTCTGAGGAATCAATAATCTGTCAATTATTCATTTAACAGAATATTTTATGCAAAGTGACATACAAGTGAGAAATATGTGCAGTATATCATACAGGAACAATATTAGCAGCAATTCAGAGAAAATAAATCAATTCAGAGAAGTGCTATTACTATTTGTGCTTGTGGATTAATTACATACATTAATTAATTATGCATTGTTTCTTCTGTTTGTTTCAATCCATATAAACTGATTATATGTACCCATAGATATAGATTCCTCATTAGTGGCCCTTTTCAATGGGCCGCTATACATAAGCCGTCCGTCATATTGGAGCGGTCCGTGAACATTCGAGAGCAAGTTGACTGAGCATCTGAAACTGTAATTAGACGCATCTATGATTATCTATATATGAAATAGACTTCAGCAGATGTTTTTACTAAACACAATACAAGAAGATGAAGGCGTTAGCTGACACGACATTAAAAAGTTACCATAGTAAAAGTAAAAACATTAAAAGTACCATTGTGAAAACATGTAATATTGAGTTAAAGATTCGAGATTGCAAGATGGCGGGCGTGCTGATGTGTCTGGAGGGATGAAATGTGGCATCTACCTATACATATCTATGTCTGTGCCCACCTATTTTTTCTCCTGATGTTTGTCAATGTTTCTTTCACTAAAACAGTTTTACATTAACTCTTTTCATCCTTTCTCTGACCCTTAAAATGATACAGTTTTTGCTACTGTACATTTATTATGGTATATGTAAATTACCTATATTATGATTGGCTAACCTTTGTTTACCAGCACAGTTCACATTGCTGTTCTCTAGGTTTGGTAAAGTTGTTGAATACCAAATAGGCTTAGATATTTGAATCAGGCCGGTCGTACACTACTGAGTTTTTTATCATGATGTCACAACAATGATGATAAAATCATTACAAAAACAGCTTTGAATGTGTAGAAAAATCTGAAAGATGATTAATATTCATAATTACAACATCAAGGGAAATAGTCTGCTGCCCTACTCTTTATCATCTTGAACGTACATCTTGATCAGTCCTTTGCCAGAAAAAATAGGTGTAGGGTGTAGAAACCACACTGGATTGGATCACTATAAAACATGCTGGCATTAAATAAAGTCATAGCCTTTAATAAACTTGGTCTGTTGCTGGTTCCGCTGGGAGAAGCCTGTGCCATGCATACTGAGAGAGAGTGAGGGTGGGGTCCAGGGCAGGCCGTCAGTCAGGTCGCTGATTATGATGTCGATTAGGATGCAGCTCCACAGCCTCTTCACGCTCAGTATTCCAGCACTCTCGGTGAAAAGGCTATGCGTGGAGCAGGCACATGAGGGGAATGTAGCTTGGTGTAATCTTCCATCTGATGGGTACAGATCATGTTTTTACAATGACGAGGGCCTCTTGGGAAGATGAGAGGGGAGGGAGGGATGAGAGAGAAATTCTCAGGTCGACGGGATTGTTTTCATTCGTAACAGATGCCGTGGTTCAGCTTCTTCTCACATTTAAAGGGCCATGCTCTGGCCATCATCCAAATATTCAGATAGTTTTCCCTGAAAGCATTTTTATAGTTTATAAAAACTGTGAACAATTCATTAGTCCTTTTTAATGAAAATGTTGTTTATCTGTTCTGATAAAAGCCTTGTAGCTAATACATTTCTTGTGGAAAGATATTTCAGCAAAATTTTTGCCTTTAGTCATGATATTATTTTTTGGTGCTTAAAGGTGAACTATGCAGGTTTTTTTTTTTAACCTTAAAACAGCTTCTGAGTCATTGGAATTGTTATATTACTTTTTTTCGGGTTGAATGGTGGTCGTTTCGCACCCTCCTATCGCATGTCAGCGGAAAAAACACACACCGGCGGGCCGCCGGCCGCAGCATCAGGAAGTGTCGTGTAATATCAGGTTTCGCGATGTAAAGAATTGCTTTACGGCAAAAATAAATCTGCTAAAATGCTATCATTATTGCGCTCCCTCACGATGTTCGAACCCGAATAAAGATGACGTTTTAAAGAGTGTCCCGTCTGCTTTGATGTCGTTGATCTACTAGCCTCTGGTATCTGAGAGTCGCCAACAAGTTTTTCGACAGTGTTGTCAAATATCTATTCCGAAGCTGTAGGGGGAGCTCTATAGAGAAACCTGCGAGAATACAGCGAAGAAATTCCCGAAACTGCATAGCCCTGCTTTAAATTGTTGTTGTGTTTAGGAATGGGGGGCACTGAGCCAGGGATGGGTTGAGCAGGAAAAAAAAACAAGATCTAAAGTAGTAAAGAAAAGAATGAAGAAGAAAATGCAAACATGAAGGCTAAGTGATTGAGAGAGAGAGAGAAGGATAGAGTCCTGACAAGCAAGCTCAGAAAAGCAGTCATTTCCAATTGAAAGCTCAGCACCTGCCTAGGTAGTTTTCATGGGTCACTGTGCCTTAGACTTGCCATTTCAGTCTTCAGCAAGGATGTTTACCTATGGGAAATACTGGGAAACACTGGCACCACAAAGGCTTGGTCTTGTTTTTATAATCACAATCTTTGTGAAGCAAGGCTACTGGGGGTTAAAATAGTTTTAATTGTTAATTGCCGACTTGATATTAGTGAGTTCTCTTCTGGTGATTATTTACATTATTTATTTTACATGTCTTGTCGTGCTCTTTTAGAAAGGCAGAAGGAGTTAGTTTGACCCTGCAAGGTGATGTTGAATTACTTAATGTCATCCTTACTAAGGCCTTTCTCCTTTTCTTTGAACCCTTTTCTCCATCTTACATTTTGCACTGCTTATTTTCAAGGCCTTTTTGCATTTACTCTCCATGGTGCTTGTCCCTCTTCGTTTTTTTGTACCTGGGTTATTGTACACTCAGAAGGTCAAGTTGACCCAGTTAGCAATTCAGAAGCATCAGCCTCTCTTCCACATTTCACCCATCGCTTTATCCTCTCTTTTTTTTTCTCGACTTCTTTACAGTGCGGATGGCCAGCCATTGCTGTTGCCTCCAGGGCAAGTCCAGGAATTGCACTCCACAGCTACTCTGAATGCTGTGCAGCGACTCTTCTCCCACCACCTCATCCAGACCTTCGGATGTGATTACTCCACCAGTCTAAGCCTGGACACCCTACAGGCCAAACTGCGCTCCTTTCTGGAGCTCTGCACCGCCGAAGGCCCGAGGCACGACACTTACATCCTATACTACAGCGGCCACACGCTTCCCAGCGGAGACTGGACTTTGGCAGGTAAGAGCCGGATAGCAATTGATAGGACGGAATTTATCTAAATAAACAGAGTTGAGGTTATGAATTGTAGCATGTCGAAGTATTGACGAAGACCCAAACTAAATCCATTTCTGTATATCATGCACCAATCGGGAGTTATTTATATCATAGGTTCTCTCGAATGCTAAAATCAGTATTGCTGTTTCAGGTCTTTGTAGAAGAGATCAAGAAACGAATGCTTTTATTTGAACTAGAATTTAGCAATTTATCGCTCTGAAAGCTCTCTGAACTGTAAATATATATCTTGGCTCCATCGCTCCACCATGCTTTATCTTCCTGCCTGTGTGTGCGTCCTGTAACTCTGTGAGGTATTAATCCTCACGAGCGATATGGGATGTCACAGCCTCTGTCATAATGTTTGATCAGGCAGCCAGGAATCCTCATTCGGTTTCTGAACGAGGTAGTTGCCGAGTGTTATTCACAGTCTTCCCCGCTGCATTGCAAACTCTCTTTTTATAGCTTTACCATGTGGCTTGCACAGTCTCTCTCTCAGTTTCCCCTGCAGCAACAGCCTGTCACATCTATGTCAACACTTTATGTATTTGTGAATGAAAATTTCTTTTAGTGAATGCAAACTGGTGTCATTTGACTTTATTGGATATTTTGTGTTGTTTGAACTTGTTTTGAGTTGGCAGACCTTTTAAATAGCAAAAGGTTTGGTCCAGCTTATTGTGCACAGGAAACTACTTTAAGATGCACTTGAGACCTTCTTGCGACTGATTGACAACCTTTCTTGCCTGCAGGTGGCGATTACTTGCGTCTGCAGCAGATCCTTGATATGTGGAGAGAAAGGAACAGTGGCCTCTCCTCCCGCCTCATCCTGGTCCTGGACACTGAGAACTCTGTGCCGTGGGTGAAGGCGGTGCAGAAAGTGGAAGGGATGTATGTTGCGGTACAGGGAGCCAAAATGAGCCCTGTCCAGGATCCCGAAGCCCAAGAAGCCCCCCGTTTGGGAGACTTCACCTCTGAGTGGGTGAAATATAACTGCGATCCTGACAGTGATGTACAGTGGTCAGAGAGGGGTCGGGTCATCTCCGCAATATATGGCGTGTCCAAACCCTGGAGTGACTACGCCCTCCACCTGCCCACCGGGAGCGATGTGGCCAAGCACTGGAAAACACACTTCCCCAAGACCACGTACCCACTGGTGGCTGTAGCCAACTGGTGCTGCGGACTGAACCTCCTGTGGCTGTGTAGTGTGTGTTTGCGGTGCGTCAGGAGACTGAAACTCTCTTGGTTCCCTCCTAGCATACTGGACACGGGGCAGGGGATCAAACTAGTCCGATCATAGGTGAACAATTGCTTTACTTCTACATGATGTATATACATCACCATATATATTTTCTATGCAATTTTTTGGGATATCATTTATTGAGTGTTCAGTTGCCTTTTACTTTAAGCATCATTCACTGTTGAATTCACATTCAGTCCTGTTGAGTTAAGTCACACTAATTTTCAATTGAACCCAAATACTTTGATTAGAAGGTTCAGGAATGTTTTATTTGAGTCAGGTAGATCAAAATTTAGGAACTGGATTGAGCACCATTGTCAAATGATGACTTCTTCTGTTTATCTGTTCCCTATATACACACAATATAGCCACTGTCTTATATCATTTGAATATGTGCTCTTTCACAATATTGAGACTGTCAGTGCCAAGTGCCTTGTGTTTAATTTATTAGGTTTTAAGTGGATTTTCTCTGGATGTGGGTGAAATACGTGTATTAAAATGAATTCTGTCTCAGGCAAAGTTAAACAAGAAATCTCAATTGTTCTTTTAGAAGGTTTTGTTTTTGCCAAGAAGTAAAGCAGGTCTGGTTTAGTTGTTTCTCAAGACCTCTTTAACAGCCAATGTTTAAACCATATCATGCCATAATGTATTTTGTATTTTCAGTGGGATTTTGTTTTTCAAGAGGGGTTTCAGGTTTTTTTTTTCTTTATTGATTCTATATCAACAGACCAGCATCCTTTAATAAAGACTGTTTAAAATAAGCAGCTTGGTAAGTAGGTGTTCCAGCATGTGCGATATACCTCTGTTTAGTGGTGATTAGCTTGCATAAATTGTTCTGTTAATACGACCAGCACTTGGTGTGCCTTAATCGCTTCCTAGTCAGTTCACTGTCCAGGAGGTCAGTCAGGACTGTCCCATTGTTACAGTGCTATGATACAACAAATTTCCCACAATTTTATGACATACATTATATAATAACATTTACAATACATTATACATAAAGGCTTTAAGTGAAGTGTTGCCGAAAAGTCTCTCAAGCCAACATAAATTGGAGGTTAGTAGCACTGCACTTTTTGTCAGTAAACGAAACATAGAATAATGTTAGTTCTGATGTATTACAGTTGATGAAATACCAGTGACATTTTACCAGTGATGTTTACTGGACCTTGCCCCTTTCCAAAGCAAATTCATGCTTGTACTATCCTATTTCAGGACATAGGGAACAATGGTGAGTAATGAGGCATGTGGCTGTGTTTTATAGCTAGTATATTATAGTATTTCAGTTATGTGAAAAGGCATGTGATTCTGTCAAGTTTGTCTATTCTTGTCCTTTAGAGAGCATGACCTGCGTTTCACTGCAGCTGAACACATCTCCCAGGTAACATTTTAGAGTCACTTTCATGCATTTTATTAGTTCAGCACAGCAGGCGGATGAACTATGGCTACCTTGAGGCTGTTCTTTCAAAGTGAGGGGAAAAACATTTCCTGCTTGTCTCTTAAAGGTATGGGGAACTTTCATGTCATTATTACAAACCCTCTAGAATCCAGTTCCTGCTACCTGTTGACATAAAGATTGTTGTTAGCAGAGGCAAAGTGTAGCATCTTTGCTAAGGTCAGTGATTCATGTAAATATGGCAGAAATGTTTTATGCGATGATTAGATTAAGGCTATAGCTTCATCCTCTAAACTGAATTAGCAGTGCTCTGCTTCATCTAGTGAGGGTTACTGAGTCAGAAGCAAACACAAGCACACTCATCGCGAACGTGTATGTCTTTTCAAATCCAGACACATCAGATGCGAGTAAGCAGATGTCAAGAGTCATATAATGGAACTGCATGTTCAACATCATAACATGGAAATGCACAGTTAAGGTGTGTTTGAAAATTCAAATAAGCTTTGCATACAAAAAACAATTAATTTGTGAAGATTCAATGCAATTTTTAAGACGACTTCTGAGAAAGCTATCCATAAGAACATGCACAGCCTCAGGGCCTTTCCAGAGACAAGTCATTGGTAAAAACATATTATAATATAATAAAATACAACATTTTTGATTTATATGTTGCTTATGAACATTTTTATTTTGTAAGAATACAACTTTTGGCCAATTTTTAAATAGTTGGCAAAGGAGAATAATTAAGAATAAAGGATGGCATTTACCAGCAGTGTGATTCCCTCTTGTATGGTCTCAAAGCTCATTGATATGGACTGATTTCAACTGTGATTTCAAATTATTTATCTGAACAGCTGCAGCTGAATAGTTTGAATTAAAAACATTGATGTAGCCAAATAACCCTGTGAAGGGTAATTAGCTCACCTGTCATGAGCGAAGCCAGGCAGAGACAGAAACTCACTCAGTGGACTGTCTAAAATAGACTCTCCCCACAGATGCTGTGGATTGAATATAGTCATTTAATTAAATGTCAACAGGAGTTTGAGGCATCAAATGAGGGAGACATCACTCTTTTCTGAATCGCATGATAGCATGTTTTCATTGAAGTTAAAAGGCAATCACGTGCATCTTATAATCTTGATATCTTCTGTGGTGTGGACTTTAGACATGATACATTTGTTTGCATACCAGACTGCAGAAATGAACACTTAGAGGAATAATTAGTTACTGGATTTGCCAAAGCAAAGGAGGTTTATGTCATTCAAAATATTTTGTCTAAACAAGTATTCTGGTTCTTATAGCCAGAACCAGTAACCATCTGGTTTAGATGTACAGATATACATCTGTATCAGACGTAACCATCTGATACAATCAGTAGTACATTTCTAACAATTTTATTGTTTTCTTTGTAGCCAACATCTTTGCTTCTGACAGTTCTTGGTCAAAGTAAGTTGTAAAGTGGACCAGACATAATTTAAATAGTATAAACTATCAACCCTGCTAAGAAAGATTTGTATGCCTTTTATCTAAGCTTATACTACGGCTGTTTCATTTTAATACATGTGTCCCTTTTTTTACCAATAAACTCCTCTTTCTCATTTTTTCTTAGCTGTTGGGCAATTGGGCAGTGGAACGGAATAGCCTAATTTAGAGGCAGCTGACAGTGACTGTGCCTGAATTGTGTGTGTGTGTGTGTGATTGTGAAACTACACATACATGCACACTGATACACACTGTTCTCCTCAGAATAGTTCATCCACTCTGAGATGCAGGAAGGTGCCAGTCCTGAATCTACTGCTAGAGCTTAATGATTACTGACCTGGACACTAGAAGTGAAAGCTTTCACAAAAGGACATTATTACCAGGCTATACAATCAGAGTAAAGCAGAATTGGCCCCCCTATTGGGAATGGTTAATAACTATTATTTCTGGCAACTATTCAGTTGATGTTATTACATAACATAATGACAGCCATTTTGTTACCATTTAGAGGGAAAAGTGGCAGCCTATTAAGAAAAACTACTTTGCAGTGGTCCAAAACTGTTCAAAACTTTTTTAGGATAATACAAACATTCACCGGCCACTTTATTAGGTACTCATTGCTCGTTAACACAAAGATCTAATCAGCCAATCATATGGCAGAAGCTACAATTCGCACAGGCTCACTAAAACACAGAAGACTGGAAAAACATTGCCTGGTAAATTTTCTTGGTACACTCTGAGCCCCTTAGAACCAAAATAGCTTTGTTTAAATTAGTTCACTAAACTCAAAGGGCCTCCACAGTCAGTAGATCTCATTCCAATAGCAGCTTTGGGATGTGGAGGATCGGGAGATTCACATCATGGATGTGCAGCCGACAAATCTGCAGCAATGCGTGAAGCTATCATGTCAATATGGACCAAAATTTCTGAGGAATATTCAATATACTCATTACAACGGTATATTCAAATACAACACACATTTTGTATCACACTAGAGAGGTTTATTTTGCAAAAATGACCAGCTGAGTACATTATTCCGGTTATACAGCTACTAAATTATGATTTTATGGTTTAAACTAATTACTTATTACTTTAAAGCTAAGAAAAATAGTCCATTACAACATAGACTATAAGTTACTATACTGTACTGTAGTATATAGGCCTAATGTAAGTTCCTGGACTAGCTAACATATTTCTTTTAAAAAAGAAAATTATACGTCTTGAGAGAAATAAAATATTTCTAAAAATGTTCATCCTAGCATATATACTTTAAATGCACTGTTGCTTTAGAGTAAAAAAATAGTGTACCAAATGGCAACATACATTTTAATATTGTAGTACCCCTGATATAACTGCACTTAAGGACACCAAAAAATAAAAATAGACACACAGTGGACTTGAATGCAAAGGTTTATCTGTAGCATCCACTTAGATACTTAGCATATTTAAACCTTGAAACACTGATTTATAAAGACAGTTCTGTTCTAATCACATATTGGGATTCATTCATGAAACACGAGCAGAACGAATTTCAGCAAGGTTGTATAAATGATTCACCCAGAAATTAGTGTAAATCTAAGCTAGATGCATTATTGCAAATACAATCATTTTTTAACCGTGAACTTTATGTTTCTGGGTATCTAAATTGTCCGCACAAGACAGATGGTGAGTTCGCACCCCAGTCTCCGCTTTTTGAAGTGAAATCGACAGAAATTAATTCACGTGCACTTTGAGTCTCGTGTGGTCGTAAGAGGAAACATAAAAGCCTTGGTTGCTGGAAAAAAAAACCTCCCTTTCTTTTTGATTAAGTTATCTCTTTGATAGTGTTCAAATCTAGTCTTTGATGAGCTTTAGTTAAATAGCCCATCTTAAAAACTTCATTTAGATTAAGCGGTTATATGAAGAAGACAGATCTTATTTCATATCATTAAATGAGTCAGAAGTAAATTCTTTATCATTGAATGAAGCTCAGCTCGAGATTCAGGGGAAAATAACATAATTTTCATGGTTTTAAGACTGAAGATCAGTTATATATCTGTGAAGCGGTGAAATACAGTTTCCTCAAGTGTTTTTGTGGGCTTGGAAATAGGGTGAGTAGCCTGTACAGAATCAATCATTTCATTGAAATTGTTTTGCAGCATTTCAACATGGCTAATCATTCAGTTAAATTGAGAATTGGATACTACACTTTGAAATCTGTCTTCTCCCTTTTTCACAGATATTTACAGATTGAATAGAAGAATGAAGTAGGAAAAAATCTAAGTGATGGTTGTCTGTGGAAATCGAACCGACGTGTTATGCATGATTGGCAGGCTGTTATTAAGCTTAACCACTTCACAATTTTAGGTGTTATTCAAACCATGCAAGATGAGTTTTCGTGCTAAAGTTTAATACTTTAACAAATCAGAAATTGACTGAGTACAGAATACCATCAGATGCAAGCTATTTTTCTTTCACATTCATTAATGTAGTGTCTTGTCCAGGACAGCCTCAAGCTATGGACGTGATTTAATATTGCGAGTGAACTATGCAAAATTCTCATCAAATGCCCCTTCAAGGTGTGTGTTCAACTGTAACAGAAGTGAATAATCAATCCTGACTTCCTTATCCACAAAATGATTAGATGTTCAGAGCATACAGATGTGTTTGTTTAAGACCTAGTGGGAAAAAAAATTACCAAAAGATGAACTCAAAAAGGAATAACAGTTGATAAATATCAATGCTGCTATGTCCCTGTTTAGTAAACAATGTTGCGGAAAGTTGATTTTAGAAATAACATTTAATTATTGCAGGTTTGTGCAATTTGAGTTTCCGTTTCACTGTTTTTATTCATTTTGAGGGATACTGAATGTGTTTTTGTCCAAGTGAGCTGAGTGATGGGACCCCCTCGAAAACGAGATGGTTAATCTCCAGGGGTTAATCTTAATAAATACATTTCTCTAAAATAACCATCATGTTCACCAAATGCACACACACTGTAAAAATGAATTTTGATGATTTGTTTTCACAATTTTTTATATTTTGTCAAATCA
Source organism: Semotilus atromaculatus (assembly GCA_031834385.1). NCBI lineage: Eukaryota > Metazoa > Chordata > Actinopteri > Cypriniformes > Leuciscidae > Semotilus > Semotilus atromaculatus. The sequence goes on from JAULUF010000009.1 coordinate 53,875,423, forward strand.
ACTTAGATAATTAATGTAGTTCAGACAACATAATATTTTGAGTTTCTTAAACCAATCTCCTTTGTTGTATTAACTCAAATTTTTATTTCAATGAACTCAGGTAACTTACTTTTTTAAGTTAATCCAACTTTTTTTTTTTTTACAGTGCACTGACTTTTGCACTTACTCACAATTTCTCTCAACATGAGGGCAGGAGAAGAGTTAGTCAATAAATGGTCAAATGAAATTACTTGCTTTATTAAAAATACCTATTTGAAAAAGTAACTAAAAAAGTAACAATATGCGGCTTTAATGCATTAAACAGTAACCCGATTACGTAACGTGCGTTACTTGTAATGCAAGTGTTAGCAAACACTGTTCGCAAAGTTGTAGGCCCTACATACCAATCCCAACCATTTTAATATTTGCCTGTTTCCTCGTGTTATTAGTGTCACGGCACATGTTTCACAGCATTACAGACAATTCATCGGCTCAGTAACTTAATCTCAGTGCTCTAATAAGACCGGTCCCTTATACGGATGAGAAAGCAGTAAATGCTGTAATTACATTTAGAGTGACTGTTCGCTGCTTTCTGGACAAGCAGTTATCTCCATTAACATTTCCCAGACACCTTTAGATAAACAATCCTTTCATTTCAACTCACGTTTTACTAAAATTAACATTACCCTTATGAATATTGGTGTTTAGTTATTAATTAAATGAAATCTACCATTATCCGGTTTAATTCCATTTATTCAATAATGGTGAGCCCTCAGTGTTGAGGGTGCTTAAAACAGATTTGTTTTGTCATTAGCTTTGAAAAAAACGAGATAAGCTTCCCAAGAACACACTGTTCATTATGAATGTGAAACATACCGGATGTCTTATTCGGAGTATTCGGATACATCTACAATTTACTTTTAATGTTTAATAGTTAGGCTACTTTTAACCAACCATTTGACAACCAGAAAGTCTCTTTCTTAATTTTAAACAATGTTATTTTCTCCTTCTTCTTTTTTTAATGAATTATTTTTTATTTATTTTATTTAATTTTTTTGCTTGGAAATTGTGTTTGTTGTACATTTCTTTAAAATACACTAGTTTGGGTTCCGTCTGGATTTTGAAAGAATCTCTTATTATCAACAAGGCTGCATTGATCTGATTAAATATACAGTAAAAAGACTATTGTGAAATATTATTAAAATGTATATTTTGAAATGTAATTTATTTATGTGACGCAAAGCTGAATTTTCAGCATCATTACTCTTCATTATCATCATCACTCTTCAGTGTCACATGATCTTTCAGAAATCATTCTAATATCCTGATTTGGTGCTCAAGAAAACAAGTCTTATGATCAGTTGAAAATCATTGTGATTGATATTTTTGCAATGCAACAATATAACAATTTAAGTCTTTACTGTCACTTTTGAGTCCTTTCTATACAAAAGTATTGATTTCTTTAAAAAAAAAACTTACAGACCCAAAACCCCAACATTTTTATTTGTTTTCTGATTTTGATTGTCTTCATATTATTTGTTATTTAATGCAATAATATTTCCATGTGACTTCCAAAGCTCTGTTCCATAACCCAGTGAGAAAATGTATTTAATTTAATACTGAAAAATGTCAGTGAAAATGAGTAACAATTTTATTATTTCACCCAATATTTGGTATATCCTTTGTACTATTAATGCTTATTTAGCATTCCATTAGATTAGCAACACGTGCTGACGCAGACTCCAATATTTAAATTATTAGTATTATTAAATAACATTCAATTTTTTAGCAGTAAAGTTGTCTCTGTAAGCAGGACACAGCGAGGCAACTCACAAGGTTTTGAAATGGCATTAATATCTCTTCTTATCAATAAAAGCAGTGTACAGTATAGAAACACTTACCACTGAAAGTTCCCGTCCTTGCCATTGGCCCTCAAAAGATTTAGTAAGACACAGTCACTAGACCTGCAAGCCAAGCATCTCACCAATTTCAGCACGGCTAGCAAGTGTACAAAACGTTATATTGTGTAAGTTACGTTTATGGTCCAAGGCAATCCCACATAGTTACTTTCTGTCTGACCTGGTAATGATATTTATGCCCTAGTTGAAATTGCTTTTCATCTCTCCTTTGGTGGGACTCGAAAATGAGCCGTCCGACCGGGATCCCGCATTTGTACACAGGGCTGAGAAAAGGCCCGGAGCCGTGGTCGTCCAGCATGCTGGGTGATATTACAGAATTGATTTATATGTTCAGAAACATTGCACTCCCCCTAATAGAGGTTCACGACAGCATGATGGACGGGTCTCTGAATAGACTGCATTGGTGCATTTCTCCCCGTTAAAAGTGCAAAATTTATAGTTGCTCTGTCGTGATAAATTAAACGCACACACGAATTCCACATCCAAGGCTTTTCACTCTAATCAACAGCGTTGTAACACTGCCAGATATGTCACAGTGCTGTGAAGCCCTCTCTTCATTTATTGGAGGAATAATGAACACTTTCATGCTTTCCATCCCGCGACGTGATGGTTTATTTGCGGCTGTTAACAGATAAAGTACTTCATCGCTTAGAAGAGATCCTGACTGCTCTTTGCAGTGAGAGCAATATGACATTTGAATACGAGTGAAAGGCCTTAATATCTGTTTTTCGGCTGTGTCACACTTGATTCAATTGCTTAGCCCAAATCCAAGTTCAGTTCAACCCTCCTCCCCCGCTGGCCTCTATTCGCCTCATCATTTTGCTCAGAACCTTATTAATATTAATTTAATATGTCAGTGACAACATGGCGGGTGTGGTACATCCAAATTTCATTCATAATACACACACTCATACTATATACAAATGTTTTGGTCGCAAAGTAAGTTTCAAACCAGTACCTGTGCGATTTCGGAAGCAATTGTACAACACTGGTTGCGCTTTATGTTTTTGATTCACTTAAAATAACTGGTTTGTAAAAGTCATTTGTTCGTGAACCATACTTCTCTGGTTGTGCTGTATGGTTTTGAGTGACTAACAAGAATTGGTCCATAAGAGTCACTTGGTCATGGATAGTAAATCAGTGGTTGTGCTGTATGGTTTTGATTTTCTAACAAAGCTTGAAGTCTAGCAGTTCATAAAAGTCATTTGTTGGCGAATTGTACCACAGTATGCTGTGTTTTATTCACTAAAAAGAACCGGTTCATAAAAGTCATTTGTTTGCGATTGATACTAACCCTATCCTACCCCTAAACCTAACCCTACCTATAACATCCCTATAATCAGAGGGAAATGATAAGTGAAAAAGAATGGTGTAGAAGCACCTAACCCTTGTTGTTAAGCCTAAACACGACATTAACTGTAAATCTATCCCTCAAATGGATTCAAATGCTTGAATGCAACATTCTTGTTGATCCTGGAACATCTAATCAAATTCAATTAAGAAAGACTGCAAAACGTTTTTGGCTTCATTTCAGTGGGTGGCCGTATATGATGCTAAATATTTATAATTTACACTGCCCACTCTTTCCCATTTATATTGATGTGGGCGACTATCACCCCCCAAATGAGGATAATTGTCACATTTGGGAATTGTAACTGTCATAACTCATGACTCCAAGTGTCTGATCCAATCAGCTGTAGCGATTTTCTGCAGCCCTGTTCATGTGATTGGAGGAGTCCTTAGCATATCTGAGACTGATTGACCCTCGTGAGTTCTCAGCAAACTCATCTAAAACTCATTCACCTGCTAAATGGCATAAATCTGCTCCAATCACAGAAAGTTATGGAGAGGTCCTTTTTTGTGATTTTTCAAGTGCCAGGATTTGATTCAGCCATCAAGGACTAAAGTGTCTTGAGCCCTGACTCTGCATTTATAAAGCAGAAAGACAGAGCTGAAGCACATATTTGGACTTTGTGGGAATAACTAAATTACTTTAATTAAAAAAAGCTACTAGCACGAACCAGCTGTTGGTGTTATGTGCCGCTGAACCTAATGAGCTTTTTCCACTGCTGCCAGGCAACTTGACTGAGATGCTCTCATACTTGAAGCTCCTTTCACAGCATCTCTTTAATGCCACATAAACTAAATTGTGTTGAACAAGATAGGAGGCTTATATTGCTTAAAGGGATACTCCACCGTTTTCTCATATTAAACTACAGGTCCTTCTAAAAAATGTTGCATATTGTGATAAAGTTCAAATATTTTCCATAATGTAATGATAAAAATTAAACTTTCATATATTTTAGATTCATTGCACACCAACTGAAATATTTCAGGTCTTTTATTGTTTTAATACGGATGATTTTGGCATACAGCTCATGAAAACCCAAAATTCCTATCTCAAAAAATTAGCATATCATGAAAAGGTTCTCTAAACGAGCTATTAACCTAATCATCTGAATCAACTAATTAACTCTAAACACCTGCAAAAGATTCCTGAGGCTTTTAAAAACTCCCAGCCTGTTTCATTACTCAAAACCGCAATCATGGGTAAGACTGCCGACCTGACTGCTGTCCAGAAGGCCATCATTGACACCCTCAAGCAAGAGGTAAGACACAGAAAGAAATTTCTGAACAAATAGGCTGTTCCCAGAGTGCTGTATCAAGGCACCTCAGTGGGAAGTCTGTGGGAAGGAAAAAGTGTGGCAAAAAACCGGACCCTGAGGAAGATTGTGGAGAAGGACCGATTCCAGACCTTGGGGGACCTGCGGAAGCAGTGGACTGAGTCTGGAGTAGAAACATCCAGAGCCACCGTGCACAGGTGTGTGCAGGAAATGGGCTACAGGTGCCGCATTCCCCAGGTCAAGCCACTTTTGAACCAGAAACAGCGGCAGAAGCGCCTGACCTGGGCTACAGAGAAGCAGCACTGGACTGTTGCTCAGTGGTCCAAAGTACTTTTTTCGGATGAAAGCAACTGTCATTCGGAAATCAAGGTGCCAGAGTCTGTAGGAAGACTGGGGAGAAGGAAATGCCAAAATGCCTGAAGTCCAGTGTCACGTACCCACAGTCAGTGATGGTCTGGGGTGCCATGTCAGCTGCTGGTGTTGGTCCACTGTGTTTTATCAAGGGCAGGGTCAATGCAGCTAGCTATCAGGAGATTTTGGAGCACTTCATGCTTCCATCTGCTGAAAAGCTTTATGGAGATGAAGATTTCATTTTTCAGCACGACCTGGCACCTGCTCACAGTGCCAAAACCACTGGTAAATGGTTTACTGTGCTCAATTGGCCTGACCTGAACCCCATAGAGAATCTGTGGGATATTGTGAAGAGAAAGTTGAGAGACGCAAGACCCAACACTCTGGATGAGCTTAAGGCCGCTATCGAAGCATCCTGGGCCTCCATAACACCTCAGCAGTGCCACAGGCTAATTGCCTCCATGCCACACCGCATTGAAGCAGTCATTTCTGCAAAAGGATTCCCGACCAAGTATTGAGTGCATAACTGAACATAATTATTTGAAGGTTGACTTTTTTTTTTGTATTAAAAACGCTTCTTTTATTGGTCGGATGAAATATGCTAATTTTTTTAGATAGGAATTTTGGGTTTTCATGAGCTGTATGCCAAAATCATCAGTATTAAAACAATAAAAGACCTGAAATATTTCAGTTGGTGTGCAATGAATCTAAAATATATGAAAGTTTAATTTTTATCATTACATTATGGAAAATAATGACCTTTATCACAATATGCAAATTTTTTTAGAAGGACCTGTATGTTATTCCCTTAACTAAGACGAGTTGATACATACCTCTCTTGTCTCAGTGCGTGCACTCAATCGCTCTGTCTTGCGGCGAAACTTTGTTAGCACTTAGCTTAGCCCAGTTCATTCAATAGGGGCCAAGCAGAGAAGCGACCAAACACCTCCACGTTTTCCCTATTTAAATACAGTTACTCGAGTAGTGTAACTCGACCAAGAACCGTGACACAAAATGAAACGCTGCGCTTTTCTAAGCGTGTAAAATGGATAACTATATTGTATGGCGGAACACCATATAGCAAGTGCTTGGAAGCACTTTGACTCGGCGCAGTAATATCACTCGTGAAAAACACTTGGTTCTATTGACGCAAATGAGAGGGAGGAGGAGAGGGAGCGGGGGGGGGGTGATGATATTACTGCGCCGAGTCGAACTGCTCCCAAGCACTTGCTATGGTATTCCGCCATACAAAATAGTTATCCATTTTACACGCTTAGAAAAGCACAGCGTTTTATTTTGCGTCACCGTCCTAGGTCGAGTTACACTACTCGAGTAATCATTTTAATAATTCGTTACATTTATATAGCGCTTTATCTGGGACCTCAAAGCGCTTTACAAGGAAGGGGGGAATCTCCTCAACCATCACCTGGATGATGCGACGGCAGCCATATTGCGCCAGTACGCTCACCACACACCAGCTTACTGGTGGAGAGGAGACACTGATGAAGCCAATCAGTATACGGGGATGATTAGGAGGCCATGATGGACAGAGGCCAATGGGCAGATTTGTCCAGGATGCCGGGGTTACACCCCTACTCTTGCGAAAGACATCCTGGAATTTTTAATGACCACAGAGAGTCAGGACCTCGGTTTAACGTCTCATCTGAAGGACGGGTAACTGTATTTAAATAGGGAAAACGTGGAGGTGTTTGGTCGCTTCTCTGCTTGGCCCCTATTGAATGAACTGGGCTAAGCTAAGTGCTAACAAAGTTTCGCCGCAAGACAGAGCGATTAAGTGCACGCACTGAGACGAGAGAGGTATGTATCAACTCGTCTTAGTTAAGGGAATAACATAGTTTAATATGAAAAAACAGTTGAGTATCCCTTTAATATTTCTGTGACATGGACGGTGTTTTGCCCTATACATGCAGAAATCAGAGGACCCGATTAGATTTGCTTCTGCAAAAATTTTCTAGCTTGTAGTAAGCAGTTATGTGAGTATCATTTAAATGAATTTATAGTTTAAAGAGTAAAAATTGTTATTTTGCTCTTTATTAAAGTGCCCTATTATGTTATTTTGATTCGGATGTCTCCTTCAATAGATTTACATGCATCAAAGGTAAAAAAAAAAAAAAAAACTTTAATTTTCTCATAATTTAAATATAATTCTAATAATATAATATAATTCTCTCATATAGTTCTTAGGTATGTAACAGGAAGCCAGACTGGATTTGCTGATGACTAATCTTGGCAATTCAGACACAATACTTTCTGGAGACATTAACTTTATTTGTTGTGCATTTGATCTAGATTATGACAGGTAATATTCGAAAAAGCATAGGGACACTTTAATAAAATAGTTTTTAGTCTTGAACAAAATCAATATTGCATTAATGTAGTTTTACCTTCCATCTGATTATTATTGCTATGATGAGGACATATTCTCTATGCAAGAATTTTATGCAACTAAATGTAAACTATAAAAATAAAAAGGACTAATGCAGTCCATTTCTTGTTAGAAACAGTTTTTGGTGTATCGAATACTCAGTTATGACCCTGAAGCATGACGCTTGTATCTCTGGAACGGCAGCGCTCTTGACCTTCACTGCGGTTTTACAGTAGTAGCACCCAAATGGCTCCATTGGGTGTCATTTCTAATAACCACCCTCTCCCCCCACTTCAGCCCACTCTCGTCCCGATACCACAGCTCGATGGACTCATTGAGTCAATTACACCGAGCACAGACGCTTTCAGAGTGCTTTGTGATACAGCTAAGTGAGTGCGGCTCTGCAGCCTGAAACATTTCCTGGGACGGCCAATCGTCTGTTCCCAGTCTCATTGGAACCACTCAGCCATCCCATTATAACCGCTCTGTATATAATAGTGTTGCGGTGCGCGGTGGTCCTATGGAGCAGATGCTGGCCCAGTGATTTTCTGGCTGAGGGCCAAACCCCCTGTGAGATACCGCAAAACTAGTTAAGATGACTTCATCAATTTGCTGAGTGACCTTTAACCAAGATTGTTATCTCCAGCTTGTGTTCTCCATGCCCGGGGATCGTCCGTCGCACTGAAATTATTCATTAACTGATCGAGCGTGAGCTTCAAGGTTAAGTGTGCGTGTGTTGACGGGCCCTGCATACACACGGGGTCACCGGTGAACACGCGATCACGTCGCAAATGGAGACTCGTGGAGAACTGCAAGCAAAGGCGATCGATGGGTTTCGCTCACTTCAATGGATGAGAATGAAACTCAATTTTAATACGCTGACTGCTGTGTTTATGAGATGAGATGGTATTGATGATGAAATGAACAGGTTTCTGCATTGATACACAGATGTAATGTTGATAACAGTTTGAACAAAGGCAAATGCCAGATGTTTTTCATGTGTATACCTACTTAAAAGTTCTTTAAGGTTAATTGAGGCCATAGGAATATTCATGTAATATTCACTTTTTTATTCCCAATGTGGGAAAAGCTTGTAAAGAAACTTAAAAGAGGCTCTCCCCAATTTGTCTATGAAATCCTGTAGACTGATTTTTATGAGAAGGACTTCCTTTTAATGGAAGTCTCTTCCATTTAATGACACTTGACATTAATGCTTATACGATGTTTAGGATAATAGTGAAATATAATTTCTGTACAGTAATGTGTCATGCAAACAAAAAAGGATTAATTCTATATAAAACTATATAGTCTATACTTTCAAATATACTTAATAGTTAAACTATCATAACAGTGTTATTTTTAATTACCTCATCTGTCGACATGATGCCGGTGGATTGCAGAGCCTGTGCAAACATATCCACACCGCTATGATCAGATGCTTTCTTAACTCCTCTTTTCTCACCACTCTCATTTTTGTTGTGTGTTTATTTTGTTATTGACATGAAAGTGCACAGCACATATTTACATATTCATGGTATTTCTGGTGGCGTGGCTACTTGTTTGTCAGAACAATTTTAGTCAGTGATCAAAAGGTGTATGTTGTTTTTTGTCTGAAGTCTTCACAGTATTGCATGTAAACAGTCCAGAAAGATTCATGAGAGAGCCTCGACGTGGGTCATGAAAATGTTTTTCAGGCCGAAAACAACACGTCTACCTCAATGTGAAACTCCATTAGGAACGTGACTCTGCAGGGAGTGTGTTTTTTCTGTGCTCCTTAGGAAGATGAATGATCAGCTCTGTATTCAGTTTGCTGATTCAATCCACCCACTCCACCTCTTAAAACTATTTGCATCTCTTCTTCTCCAGTTCCTTTGCGATAATCATTGTCTTGTTCATTCATTCTGACTCTGAGGGAGCGTCCCAATTCACATACTTATGCACTATGCCATTTTGAAGTATAAATAGTGCGAGTAGCATGTTCACACTGAAAATTCCAAAAAGGAAAAATGCAATGTTGGAGACTTCATGCGCTCAACTGTCACACCTTACGTTGAGGAAGGGGCTGGGATATCAGACTTGCTTGTCTTAATTTTGTAGAGTTCGACACCTTCCTGGGTCACAACATTTTGTTGATCCTGGAACAACATTCCTGCCCGAAAATGTAATCCTAATCATATCCCTACCCCTAAACCTAACCCCATCCATAAGTTACTAGGGAAATTATGTGAATAACACTGATGTAGAAGCACCTAACCCTGGTTGTAAACAAACTGTAAACTTTTCCCCTCAAATCTGATTGGTTGATTGGTATGTTGTTCACATGAACATGTTGCACTTGGTGAAATCAGGTTCTGCATCAAATTCAAACACTACATGGTTGAGAACATAATGCATAGTATACTGTAAGTGCATAGTGGATAGTGTGTCATTTGGGACAACATTAATCCATCTGATTTCAAAGACATGTGCGTGTGTACATGGCGTTTTAACAACCGCATGGAGTGTTTAAAGAGCAGCAAACTTTAAGAAATTACACTTTTTCAATGAGGATATGGAGAGTTACAGTATTAAACCCTCCTGTGGTGATAGTGCACACGGGAAATGACCTGGATTTAGTAAAACATTAACCCCTTAAAGCCCTCGTAATGGTATGTCCACTAATCCCTGCTCTGTGAGTTATATCCACAGCTATGACACATTATCCAGCTTTAAATGGCTTCTCGGGAATATCGATTTGCCTACTTGTCCATTTCCCCCGACGTATTGTGTCTCAGATCATAGTATTTATTCAGCCTTAGAACCGTTCCCAGGATGTTAGCAAACAGTAATGTCCCCGTATGATTTAAATCATCTTCTCCAACTGAAGCGCACACGCTTGAGATCTTTGTCGTCCTGCGGGGTGGCGGATGAGTTACACCCTTGAACCGTCCCGCTGTCCACACTCTAAATTGCCTCCCAAAAGTCTTGCCATGCAATAACATTAAATCACCAAGTGAGAAAAAATGATTTTGCAGTTTTTAAAGGGCAAGAGAGCTCAGGCAATGAATTAAGGTGTGGGGTTGGACCGAACCAAAAGGCCAATCAGAAGACATCAATAATGGGACATCTGAAGACTGGTTTGAAACCTAGAGGTCAAAGGTTAATAGATAAAGTGGCCCTCTGCAATGAAAGGAAGTAACTGGAATATCAGGTATTGCTGTGAATAGCACTTTGCATTGACTGCTGTATTGTAATCTATAACGCAGTTAGATGTTATGGGAAGGAGGAGGCGGGCAGGGCCGGCTCTAGCCCTTTGGTTGCCCTAGGCGAGATTGAGTGTTGCGCCCCGTAAGAAAAATGTGTGCCTTTTTATGTTAAATTCATCAATCTGGTGCACTTTGAGAGTTCAAAATTAAAAGCTCCAACCCATATTCAGTGTGCAAATTTAACAAGGAAAAATGCAAACCTCTTTAAGTTACAGTGTCTGTCTACAATACACTACTACATAATAATAGTTATATATATAATAGTAATCCCATGACAGTAATAGCCATATATTGTAAAACAAATGCAATGAAAAATAAAGGAAACTTTCATAATAAGTTTTGTACAAATTTCTATACTTGAAAGTAAGTACTTGGAAGTAACCCAGCGCCACCACACAAAACAAAACGATAGGGCCGAGTTTGTACGAGTGTACAAACGATGTACGAGTTTTATGGGCCGTTAAGACAAAAAATTAAAGTATGAGATGTATCGGCCCAAAAAGCATGTCGGCCCCCCTAATCTCTCAGTAGTCCCGATGGCCAGTACATGCCTGTGCACATACTAAGTAAATTTGTTTCGTTTGACACGAAACAAATGGAAAAAACGAAAAAACAAGTGGTTCTTAATGGCTGAGATGAGAAGACTTACCTCTAAAATGGGCTTTCTTTTTATCTTGTTCCTTTCTCCTTTTTCTTCTCTGTGCACCAGAGAGGTAGACTTCATTTTCGATCAACGCGCCTGCACTTGCCTAACGTAATGTAACGCAACTCCCTCCTCCCCGTTAGGAAATGATCGACAATAATCATCAATTCAATCTAATAATCAAGTTGACAAGTAATTAAACGTATGACTGAGGGGGTGCCTTAGGATGATAACGTTTAATAAACATGTTTATTAAGCGTGTTTAATAAACGCCCCAACATTTTTGTCGCCCTAGGCAATCGCCTAGTTCGCCTATGGCTATCGCCAGCCCTGGAGGCGGGAACCGGCGAACATTTAAATACTTTAATAACGTAAAATAAAGAAATACACAGCGAAAGTAAAATACAGCAGCCCCTCACGGACGACTGCTGTCACATAATAAAACATAAAACACAAGTCCAGGCCTGTCTTCTCTCTCTTCACTGTCATCGCTGCCCTTTTATGCTTCCGCTCCTCCTTGAGAGATACGAGACTTAGGAATCTTTTTCATAAAGCACTGTGTGAAGAGCGCCGATATTAATATCGAGTGTGTGTTTATGTATTAGTTATAATTATCTGAGTGAAACAGATTTTGGTCGATCTCATGTGAGTCGACAGGTTGAGAAATGTCCATTTGAATTTCATGGTTACTTTAATGCTGATAATTGAAACATGGGCTTACGCTGAATTCGACTGAAATCAAGTGTTAGTAGGTGTTGACTTTTGAGTAACATGCTGTCTATGTAGAACATTTGGTTAATATCCTGCTTATATAGACACAGACTGGAACAGCACTATAGTGTGTTGTGTGATATACTATTCAACAGGTTTAAAATGGAAATATGCAAAAGGACATTTTCAAGCCAGATTTGTTTAGCAGTGGCGTTAAAGATGAATTTGTATAACACATCCATCGAATTTAGGAACGTGCTCTGTTGTGTAGATACAACATCTGGATGCTGTGATGGTATTTGGCAATGCGGAAGATTCTTCTCTTCAGACTTATTTCCATAATGAGATTATGCGTTGTGATTTATGCCTGAGTCACAAGATATTGTCTACGGGGTATGATGTTTTGCTCAGGAGGGACGGCAGATGAATTAGTTGCACAATGTCGCTGATTTATTCTCAGCCGTTTGGATCTTGTTAGGTGAAAAGAATAATGTAATATTATGTTTTTTTTTTGCATTACCTAATGCAGAATGCCATTATGTATGGCTTTTTTTTGTGTAGTTATTTAAGTAATTATCTATTTTGCATTAGACGTGTGTCCAGACTGAGAGTTGGAGACCATTGGAGGACTTTTCTGCCCTATCATGAGAGAGCTCAAATTAGACTCCTGATGCTATTCCCAGAAGCTATTAGATGATAATGAGCTTCTCGTCACTCACAAGGAAGGTCTTTTAATAAAGTATTATCGTCCAAATATACTGCTATCACACTCACAAATGGATGCAAACACATGTATAAGCATGTGTGTGGTGTCTGTCACACAAGTGTGCATGAAACTTGCACGCAAACCATAAGATGCGAGGGAAAAAAAGGTGGATTAGCATTAGATTGGCTGTTCTTCAGGTGGGGCTGATTTGATATGCATGGCCTGGCAGGATTCGTCTGAAATGTGATTACCATTTTTATGTTTTCGGTGCCAGCCTTTTGCATTATCTATTAGATTTTCATTTGTTGCTTGTCCGTCAACTGTGAAGAAACACACGTTTGCCTTACACAACCGTTGTCTTGCGCTGGTGTACCTGCTGGTCGTTGCACTGGTTTTTATTATAAATATCACGGCACCGTGGCATTTCCACGGATGGAATAATCAAGTTGAAAGGGTTGTTTGTGGAACAGGACATGAAAAGGAAGTGAGACTGAGAAGGAAAAAGAGAGGGAGAGGGAAAGAGCAAGATATAGACATGCCGAGAGAGGAAAACATGCAATATCTGCACTGAAGCATTCAGAGCTGCTAAGGACACGCTAAACACCCTCAGCCCTTCAAACTAACCCTCCCGTCTCAGCACAACATTTACACTGACAGAAAATAAACACTGGATTTGATTTTCAGGGGTGTTTAAGAAGGCATTTATTTTATTGTTTTATTTGATGCATTTATGCCTTTCTTCCCCTAAAAATACTGTGTCATCAGAGTATAAAATGAAATTTGATACACTCACTGGCCACTTTATTAGGTACATCTTGCTAGGACTCCTTTTGTCTTCAGAGCTGTCTTAATTCTTCATGGCATCGATTCAACAAGGTGCTGGAAACATTCCTCAGAGATGTTGGTCCATATTGACATGATAGCTCAACGCAGTTGCTGCATCCATGATGGGAATCTCCCGATCCACCACATCCCAAAGCTGCTGGGTTAGATTGAGATCTGTGACTGTGGAGGCCATTTGAGTCTAGTGAACTCATGCTGGAAGTAGCCATCAGAAGATATGCACTGTGGTCATAAAGGGATGGACATGGTCAGCAACAATAGGTATGCTGTGGCGTTTAAACAATGCTTAATTGGTACTATAGTTTAATGTGTTCCAAGAAAAAAATCCCCCAAACCATTACACCACCAGCAGCCTGAACCATTGATACAAGGCAGGATGGATCTATCCTTCATGTTGTTTACTCCAAACTCTGACCCTATCTGAATGTCGCAACAGAAATCATGACTCGCGCAACTTTTCTCCAATCTTCTGTTGTCCAATTTTGATAAGCCCATGTGAATTGTAGCCTCAGTTTGTTCTTAGCTGACAGGTGTGTCTTTTGCTGCTGTAGCCGACCTGCTTTAAGATTCAACGCGTTCGGAGATGCTCTTCTGCAGACCTCAGTTGTAACGAGTGGTTATTTGAGTTGATGCTTTTCTTTCAGCTCGAACCAGTCTGGCCATCCTCCTCTGACCTCTGGCATCAACAAAGCATTTTCTTTTTTCCAGACCATTCTCTGAAACCCCTAAAGATGGTTGTGCATGAAAACTCCAGTAGATCAGCAGTTTCTGAAATACTCAGACCAGCCCGTTTGTCACCATGCCATGTTCAAAGACACTTAAATCTCCTTTCTTACCAATTCTGATCCTCAGATTGAACTTCAGCAGATCCAACGCATCCTCATCCCAAGGCGTCATATTCTGACACTTTGACAAAGCGTCTAAATCCAACGCCCATGGAACCCTTTAGCGTCAATATAACACGCAGAGAGATGGGTAGGTTTAGGTATGGTGTAGGGTTAGGGTTAGGGTTAGACCGCTAGGAGGCGCCTTCTGACCCATATATATCTGCGTCTCATATTGACGCTAAAGGGTGCCATGCGCGTTCGATATAGACGCTTTGGCAAAAGCGTCATTATATTACGCCTTGGGATGAGAACGGGCTGGCAGATCATATGACCATGTAGACATGCCTAAATACAGTTCAACAGGTGTAGCTAATAAAGTCGCCTGTGAATGTGTGTGTGTGTGTGTGTGTGTACTTTTAAATGGTAGTGTAGCCTATCATTTATAATTCATTTATAATTTAAAGCATTTTGGTCGAAATAAAAACCAGTCATCAATATGTTTTGCTTATGTTCTAGAAGAGAAAGTAAATATATCAGGCAAAATGGATATTATAAGATGAAAATTAAATATTTTCCCCCCTATAATTTTGAATTCAGAGTCAGTTTTCTGTCTTTTTATTTCTAGCCCTGCCTCACGAGCACAAACGCAACATCCAGGCCTGATGGAAAAACTCAGCCGCCCAATAAATAATACCAGCGTATTTACTACAGCTGTAAAAGGCTGACGACGGGATACTTTTGAAGCCTTAGTGCATAATAAAACGGACGAGAGATGCATGAAATCATGACTGGCAGTAATTGCCATCTTTGTTTGAGCACGCGTCTTTTTTTCTGGAAGGTGTTGTAAAGAGGTTATCAGTGGTATTAGAATATTTTAGAGGGTGACAGACTAGAAAATTGTGCAGTGAAAATGTTAATCCAAAACGCCGGTATCTTTGACCTTCCATCATCCCTAAAGCCTCCGAAGTTCTCTCTCAATCTCGGCTCATCTTAAACCGTCCTCTGCTCTTTAAACGTCTCTGGGTTTATACCTCTGCAAAACACTGTGCGCATTTTAATGCGGCTTCCGTCTAGTCACCGAGATGAAGAGCCGTCTCCAATCCATGCCACTTTGGTCTTGACGATCTCTTTGAAAATGAAAGGGAACCTTAAAAGGAATCAATTAACGTGAACTGCGGAATTGATTTTTATGGATTTTTATAAGAGTTGTTGACTAAGATGTGCACTCGGGTCGGGCGGCTTGCTGAGTTAATGTGACTAGTTTGGAATCCTCAGTCATTTGAGGGAACCAATCAGCTCGCGTTCTCCTTCAGAGCCCTGGCAACAACCCCTAGAGCACGGACAAGTGTGCTTTAATCATCCTACTGAGCAGCCAATAGTGGGCACACACATCCTTAACAAACACACAGAGGATCACAGGCAGAGTCAGGCACTGATTCATATAAACACACGCACACACACGCGTGCGGTTTCATTATCTTTGTGGGGACTCTCCATAGGCGTGATGGTTTTTATACTGTACAAACTGTATATTCTATCCCCCTACACTAACTCTACCTCTAAACCTACCCATCACAGAAAACGTTCTGTAGTTTTATTTTTTACATTTTCAAAAAAACAGCACTTAGTTTGTTTATTAATCCATTTCCCCATGGGGACCGCTGCATGGTCCCCACAATGTAATGTAAACACACACACACACACAGCCAGCAGGGCGCCTGTGTTGAAGTTCCTGTCCTCTCGCCTTTCTCCCATAATTCCCTGTGCTATTTCCTCATGATTACTCTTTTGAACTGACCACGGATGAAATCTGCTCCCATAGCCCCATAACCTACATTTAATTCTGCTGTATTTATCTGTTGTAATAGGACAATCTGGATTATTTTCAGTCCTCAACATATTGTTGCTTGTCTTTCTACATAGATTTTTATAATCTTAAAAATAAAGGTTCTTTATTGGCATTGATGGTGCACGAAGAACATTGAACATCCATAAAATATTTCCATTGCACAAAAGGTTCTTTAAAGTGGATAAAGTTTCTTTAGAATTACTAAAATGTGACCCTGGACCACAAAACCAGTCACGTGGAGCAATTTTATGATTTTGAGATTTATACATCACATGAAAGCTGAATAAATAAGCTTTCAATTGATGTATGGTTTGTTAGGATATTACAATATTTGGCAGAGATTATTTGAAAATCTGGAATCTGAAAAAAAAAATCAAAACATTGAGAAAATCTTCTTTAAAGTTGTGCATTTATGTTCACGAATGTGCTGCATTCACTCATGTTTTATGTATCTACGGAAAGAACATTTACAAAATATCTTCATGGAACATGATCTTCACTTAATATCCCAATGATTTTTGGCATAAAAGAAAAATCGATAATTTTGACCCATACAATGTATTGTTGGCTATTGCCACAAATATACCCGTGCGACATGTGACTGGTTTTGGGATCCAGGGTCACAAATGTTCTTCATGCTAAGAAAAAACGGTTCAATGAAAGGTTCTTGGAACCCAAAAAGGTTCTTCTATATTGCTGCAAAAATTCCTTTTTTGGAACCTTTATTTCTAAGTGACATTCTGAACTGATGTATAAATCTGCTGACATGGAAAATTTATATTAAAATGGTAAAAAAAAAACCTCTTATTCTGCCTGAAATGTTTAAGAAAGGTATGTGGGACTCTTTTTGGATGATTTTCTATGGTATGGGGTGTTGTTGACATACTGTACACTACCTTTCAGATGTTTGGGTCTGTAAGATTTTATTAATGTTTTTGAAAGAAGTTTCTCGTGCTCTCTAAAGGCCAATTTACACCACACAGACAAACACCAACAAACAAGTTGGCAGTTGGATTTAGATTTTTATGAAAAATAATAGTGTCATGTTCACACTTCCCAAGTGAAAACAAACCCTGACCAACGCCAGCAGACTCAGAGGTGTTTGTTGGTGTTTGTCTGCAGTGTGAATTGGCCTTAAGGCTTTTTTTTATTTATTTTTTAATCAAAACAGTAATATTGTTTTATGTTTGAATATATATTCTAAAATGTAATTTATTCCTGCGATCAAAGCTGAATTTTCAGCATCATTACTCCAGTCTTCAGTGTCACAACATGACCCTTCATAAATCATTCTAGTATGATGATTTGCTGCTCAAGAAACATTTCTGATTATTAAAACAGTTGTGCTGCTTAATATTTTTTGTGAGAACCATGATTCATTCATATTCTTTGATAAATATAAAGTAGAAAAGAACGCATTTATTTGGAATGTAAATGTTTTGTTACATTTTAAAAGTCTTTACTGTTACTTTTGATCAATTTAATGGACCCTCGCTGAATAACAGTAGGCTATTAATTTCTTTCAAAGGAAAAAAAAAACTTTTGAACAATAGTCATATTGTATAGTAGTAGTATAACCAAAAACCATTACTGTCTGTGAGGCACCATGGTACAGCAATAGTGTCACATGGTAATACTATAGTATTGTAATGTTTACTAGAACTGAAATTAGGCCTGGCTATATGCTGTTTTTGTGTTTGTGAAATAGGCTGTTTATGTCCAAAAACACAATACCAAGGCACTTTGTAAGTAATGTAAATACTATGATATTTAAATATAGAAATCATTAGATTATTGTTACAACCCCTTTTAAATTTAAATACAGCAATTATGTTGTATATTTTAAAGATTTATGGTAGCCTATTATTTTGATAACATCACTTTTGAAACTTTTTACCCAAAAAGTTTCAAAAGTGATGTTATCAAAATAATAGGCTACCATAAATCTTTAAAATATACAACATAATTGCTGTATTTAAATTAGTAGATTATTTGAAGTTTCTGACGTATGATAATGAGACTACAGTAGGCTATGATGGTAGCCTACAACACCCTCAACACAACACAAATTACAAGCAATATAGGCAGATCTATAATATCGTGTAATATCCACTGACACTGTAATAGCCCACTTGTAACACACTAATATCCATCTTTATGTTATCAGCGCTCTTGTATAAGCTCATGTGGGCGGGTCTGTGTGAATGGAGCTCTAGCAGCGATGTAATATAGTGATCTGGGCTTGAATAGAGGAGCTAAAGTGGCACACCCGCTGCTCCCGCTGTTATTGTGCCAAGGTGCTGCTGGCTCGTGCTGCTCGTGAACAGGTGTCTTTCCATGAACCCCAGCATCACCCCGCTTGGCACGGCCCGGTAAACAGTTGTCAAAGCCTGTGGGCGTCCGAATGTGTCACCGGCCTCCATCACGAGATCGTGTGGCACCGGCTTCCACCGCGAGTCCGCGACCGTAGGTTTTTGGCCACAGTGAACATTGCGCGTATGTGTGTTTGTTGGAGGCTGGCCGCTGACCATAGGAGTGTTTAAATAGGACTGTTCTGTGTTTATGACTCACACGTTGGAGGAGTCACCAAACATCTGTGCCTGGATGGGGGGAAAAAAAGAAAAGAAAAAATACCAGCACATGCTGGCATTGTGCTAATAGCTTACAAGGTTTTATCGTGATCGTGAAACGCAGGCAACATTCGCACCCTCCGTGTGAAGCTAATGAAGTGTATTTTCTTGTTAAGTGGGGGGAAATTTAGTGGTTCCTGATTTAAATCTTCACAGAGGGAAAATTATATTTGATAAATGTTGACAAAGGTGTTGCAAGCAACATAATTAGACCACAACCATTTTTCTACTTTTTTTGTAGTTTACAGAGTCATGTCAAAAGTTGTGTGCACCTATTTTAGTGATATCAGTGAGGTGTGATTATTATTTTTTTTATCACTCGCAGCTCCACTAAATAGCCTATTAGGTGATGTCACGTATTCATGGAAATGAGTTGCTGTGCGAATATGTAAGTTGGATGATTAATGATGTAACCTCATTTAGATGATGGACTAACATTCCCAACAGGGAACAACTGCCATCTGCTGGGAGACTTCCGCTACTGCAGGTAACTGTTTATTTTTTATATAATTTTTTTAATGCACAAAACACTGTAAACACTTAATTGGTTTAAACGATTAGTTAAATTATTAAACATTTTACTGCTTTTTAAATATAAATAAACAAACACATACATAGGCCTACATACATAGACATAGGCTACATGCGTGTTAACCCAGGTATTTCCTGTGATGATGATGACATGTTCTAGAATAAGTTAAACGAGAGGTTTCAAACATACCTGAAAATACCAGAATGTAATAGCTATATGTGATTAGAGAAGCAGCTGGAAGATTTTAACTATATTATACCGACTGTTATAAAAACTGCTGAAAGATTCTGCTGGAATGATTTATTTGTATACTGTATTTGAATTTATTTACATTGCATTTTTGGGTAGCCTGATTTGTTTTAAAAGTGTATGCCTAAATTATTCTGCTTCTGGTTCTAAATTATATTAGTACCGGTTCTTTTAAACGAGTCAGTCAAAAGGATTCACTCACTCTAATTAGAACTCTCATGTGAGTTTGCGTTTTAAATAAGTTCTCTGTTCACAAATGATTCCCTCAAAGAAACGTGAATCATTTTCCATTTTTGTCTAATTTGAAATTAACCAGGAATGTATATTATATTTATATTACACACACACACACACACACACACACACACACACACACACACACACACACACACACACGTCTGGTTCGCTATCTTTGTGGGGACTCTCCATAGGCGTAATGGTTTTTATACTGTACAAACTATATATTCTGTCCCCTTACACTGCCCCTGTCCCTAAACCTACCCATCACAGGAGACATTCTGCATTTTTACATTTTCAAAAAACATTACTTAGTGTGATTTATACGCTGTTTTCCTCATGGGGACCGCTGGCTGGTCCCCACAATGTAGGTGATTTCAGGTTTTACTATACTTGTGGGGACATTTGGTCCCCACAATGTAATATAAACACGAGCACACACACACACACACACACACACACACACACACACACACACTATATATATATATATATTGTAAAATAATAAATATGTTATAACGTGGTCTTGAATCTTGAGTCAATGATCTGAGGAATCTTACATTTTGACATCTTCATGTGCATTTTGCTGACTTGAAGTCAGAGATCTAACGTTGGCACGTCATTGAAAAGATCATTCTGAGTTCATTCTCACACTGACCCAGAATCCAAACCTCCGGTCTGCTGCTACTTTCTGAGTTTTGAGGCCAAAGGAAGCTAATTATACCAGTGAATGTCGCACATTTGCATGAGGCCACCGCTGTGCCGCCAGGACATGATATATGTGGGTCACAGTAGCTCCTTGCACCTTATTTATTCAAAACCTGGAAACAAAGACCTGGGAGAAGCTTGAATTGACTGTTGTTGTTTTTTTTTTTTTTGGATTTACAGAGATCAGAGATGGAAAGTCTGTGGAAAAAAAGTCTGTGAAGATGCTGTTTTCATGTGCAGTGCAGCTCCGTGACAAAATAACTCTTATCTACGCATTAATTTTTCATGCCGCTTGGTCTGAAACGTGAGGACGGTGGCAACAGGAAGCAGACCGGAGAGGAGTTGTGTCAGGAAACATCAGATCTGATTTATGAAATGTTACAGAGCGCCGCGCCGCCAGCTGCTACAGAGATGCTGTCGATGCAATCAAGTAGTGCATCAAGTTAAACTAAATGAAAATGTTGACTTGGCAACTTGCTGAAATCAAATAAGTAACTTTTTTTTAAAACCCATATTAAACAGCTATTAAAAATCCATTTTCTTGTGAATGGGTTTTAATGGCACAGTTGACATCAACCACTACAGTGAAACAATGATAGCTGCTGGCCAGAGAAATGTGTGTGATAAAAAGGTTTCTCATTAGCAGCTTTTCCACTGTCGGGCCAGTGCGAGCGAGGGCTTTCAACTGGCCGGACTGGGCTACTCTCGGACCTGTAGCACCGAGCCCAAAACCACGCTGGCGTTTCCACCGTCGGGCCAGAAGATCCGCAGCGCTTCACTTCACTAAAACTGTTTCATTCAACAGATTGACAGAAACATCGGAGATGTTATAGAGGAGGAAGTTCTGTCAGAGGGAGATTTTCCACACTGCTCAGGGAAATGTTGAAAAGGCCACCAAAAAGACATGAGACCCAAGGCTCCGAAATATGGGCAATGCAAAAGAAAATCCAAGCTTCAATTCGTGCAAATTCACATGAGCCAATATCTGCTTCAGATCTCACACCAGCACCAGTGCCAGCTCTTGCCCCAATACCAGCCCCTGCGATGGCACCAGCGTCCTCAGCTCCTGGATCACATGTAGCAAGCATTCATAAATGTGTGTTTCACAAAATGAAATGTAGTGCATTCACCATTCACTTTGGCTCTACCAGGGGAAAAAGAAACTTCAGCATTCAAGCTTTTGTGTAGTAATCATTCCATATTGTTTCTTTTAGATGTTTCTAAAGCTTGGAGTGGGATGAAGGCTGATGTGCTTTTGTCAAAGATTGGACCATATAAAATGTTCTATTGGGACATTTTACGAACTGGGCATGGAATCAAGTTGAAGAGTGAGGTAAAATATGACAAAAGCATAATTAATTACAGAGTGATTTACTGTTTTATAGATCACATTAAGAGAAAATTAACATTCAGGGCCCGTATTCATAAAGAATCTTAATGCAAAGAGTAGCTCTGTAAAAAAGAATTGCCATTTCAACTTTTTTTTTTTTTGTAGACACAACTAAATGTGTAGAAATTGTCCAGACAACAAGAACATTTAAGTTTAATTGTCCTCAACTAAGTATAACTAGTTGTTTCAACTAGAAAACGCATGTTTTCACAAGATATATTGTCAAGTTGACAAAAAAATTTAAGGCAGCGGGGTAACAAAGTTTTTTAAGTTGACTCAACAAATTGTTTTTTACAGTGGACAAAAATCTAAGAAAATTCTTAGAAATGTGGGTGTTTACTCTTAAAATTAAAGAAAAAATCCTAGTAAAGAAAAAAGTAATTCAGAAAGCATCTTAACCCTTAAAAGAGGTCTTAAGGGCAAGATTGTAAGGAGCATGGACGAGGACTTTTAAGAGGCTTAAGAGTTTCTTTAGCAGAGGAGAAAATGGAAGAAAGACGAAGAGGGAGAAGAAGTGTGTTGCAGACAATGGATGACAGTGAATTTGATACATTAAAACAGACATTGAAACCACTTAAATAGATATGCCAGCAATCAGTGTAATTGGAAAGAGTGGAACCATTTTTATCATTCTAAGCCAATCAAATACCTTATAGGAAATTTACAGCATGGTAAATAAAAAAAAAGGATTTATATACACATATATAATGTGTATGTGTATGTGTGTGTGTGAGAACGGTCAAATGGGAAAAATTACGCATGTAATTTCAAAGTGAAGGCTTAGAATAGATCCTATACTTAAAATCACTCTTTTTTTTTTCTTCTTGGACAACCAACCAATCACAGTCTTCAAAAGATTGCGTCATACATAGTAACGGGGTCAGCCCCGCCTCCTCACTAAGATGAACGTTTGTGTCTTTTCCTTACTCAGAGTTGCTCTCAGATCGGCCCCGAATCGCTCTTAAGCTAAGACTCCTACATAAAAGTTTTTAAGCTAAATTAAGAGTTTTCTGAGAGGATTCTTAGAATCTTTATGAATACGGGCCCAGGTGTATAAGAAAATGTTGCTAATACTTTTTTAATTTACTGGTGATCAATGGTTATCTTTTCAACTTTACAAAGAAATACAATGATGGCTTGGACCGCCCCCCCCCCCCCCCCCCCCCCCCCATTGAATAATATGTGCTATTTCTTTCAGTGGGATCCAGTCAATTACAACATTATTTTTGGTGCAGTTAATAAAAACCATCACTGGTTTTGTTGTTGTTAGTATTTCTACTTCTATTCCGAATGGCTACACAGAACCAATATTCTCCCAGGGTGAATATGTTTTACACTTTTGATGCATGCCACAAACATGTGCCATGTGCAGTATTAGAGTATTCATATATAGGACGTGTATTTATAAATTGATACAATATAAAGAGGGCTTCCTGTGACAACAGTAGTGGTGTTTGCGAATGTAAATACCCATGTAAAATTCCAAGTTAATGTCTGAGATTCAATACATGTTTATCTATCATGTATTAAAAAAAATTTTATTAGCCCTCATCAAAGAGTTTGCAGACCCTGCAACCCGATCACACTAAATACGTGTCTATATCACGTAGTGTGTTTATCGTGTTATTTATACGCGAAAATTAGTTTTTACGTGCATATGATACGCATGGGTTGTTAAGGGTAGGTTTAGGAGTGGTGTGGGGTGCGTGTGTATTATACGTTTGGGTAGAATTAGTGGTGTTGGGTGCGTGTGTATTACACACAATAAAGTGCGTATCAAATGCACGCGAAACCTGCGTATCATATGCACGTAAAAACTAATTTTCGCGTATAAATAACACGATAAACACACTACGTGATATAGACACGTATTTACGTGAGAACGAGTCAGACCAAGCCGCCCTAGAAACCAAACGGGTCCGGCATGAGACAACCCAAGCCTATTTCAACCAACTCAGACAAGCGTACTTTGGGGCACGCAATGAAACTGACATGGATGAGGACTTAAACTTCAAGACCCTCTTCCTAAGAAACCTCCACCCTGGAGTAAGCCACCACCTAGGCGTCATGGACTGCCCTCACTCAATGACTACGCAACCGTTGAGGGATCTGGCACACAAAGCTTGTGGCCTCAGAAAAGGGAACCAAGCCACCAGCAGTTTGGGATTTCAACCCTCAACATCAAGGATTGGGCCTAGAAGGCACCCAACATCACGAAAGCACCAAGCTGCTAAAGAACAAAGAGAGCAAAGAACGGGACGCCAGTGTCAGACCCAGGAGAACAGCCACACGCATCGGGATGCCACTGAGAAATTGTGGGACAAGTCATGGCTGGACGAAAACCATTTGGACAATTCATGCAACCAGCCACGGTCGTATGAAAACTCAAGGGGAAAAGGTTCATGGGAGGCCAACTGGACATCCAAAGGAAAGTGACGAACGCCCCCAGGAACAACCAGCCCAAGGGGTCGACGACGAAATCCACCCAGGCATCAATCAGACCAACCCCACACTGAGTCCACACAACAACAAAAGAATATCAGTTCTTAAGAAGCTGGAAGCCAGAGCTCGACATCAAAGAAAATGTAAAAGTGCTGGCTAATGTTAATCATAAATACTAATGATATTACTAATGATGTCTGACTTCGCCAGTCGGAGATCACTAAAAATAACATTAAAGAGGTGTGTGAACTCGCAAGTATGTCAGACACATCACAGAAGTCAGATTAATCTCAACACAGATACTCTTTCACCAGAGATAATCATGTAGAGACTGTGTCTGTTCCCTGAACTAGGAAATACAGAAAACTTCCAGTTAAAACCAGACGATTACATTATTTTAAATCTACTCCCCAAGATTAGCCTTGCCTGAAAGACAAAGAGAGAGGTGTTGCAGTAATTTATTGTAATATTTCCAGTATTACTCAGAGGTCAAGTATAATTTTCTAGTTTTGAATAGACTCGAAAATGATGTTGGCATTAGTGGAAATGCCTAACCCACGGATCAAACCATACTTATCTGACTGTTCAGGAAGCAGACACTGTCCGTTTAAATCTAGACTTAAAACACATCTCTTTAACCCGGCATACACATAACACAATAATTTATTACATCGATTTTTATTATTCAAATCAGTTAAATGATTGTTAGGCTGCATAAATTAGGTGAACCGGAACCTGAAACACTTCATATAACACCCATGTACTTGTTAAATCGTAAGAAGTATAGCATCCACGCTAATATTAGTCTGTCCATCTCATCCTTATCCCGAGGTTACCGTAGTCCTCCGCAACCGGTCCATATCCAGATCAGATGGAGGACCAACACATACACATGACCAAAACACAGCCCTGAATTTCAGTGCTTTATAATACATGCCTGAAAGGGTTGATTATTTTGTTTATTTAGTTTTAGTTAAGTTACCTGTAAAAAACTGGGTAACACTTTACAATAGTACATGAATAATCATGTATTAATACCTGAATTAATAATTACTTTACTATGAACTAATGATGAGTTAAGACATGTACTAATGAGGAACTAACCTTAACTACGACATATGAGTTCCTGCATGAATATACCATCTTAACTACACGTTAGTACATGCTTGTTAATTAATGCATTAATTAACATTTCGGAGTAAACTAAATCAAACATGCTCTAGATCAGAAGAAAGATGTACTAAAAGGGCACACAATGTAAAATTGTTCATAAATTTGACATCAGTAACTGTCACAAACATCAGTGAATGACACTAGATGTCTTGCAATGTTTACATTTAACCTTACTCATTGAACACACAATGATGCATTCATCATTAAAAACAATTTAATCTCATTCTGTTTTAAGTGATTCCACTGCTGCCATCAAGAGTGAAATACCTACACTAACATATTCATTAAAAAATGCAATTTTCAAATTAAAATCAGTGTTAGCACAGATGATGGTTATTTATGTGGTTATTTTATGGATTGGTTTACTGTCTTTATATCATAATGCAGTCGGATGTTAGTCTTGTGTTCTGGCTCTTCTTTTGGGCCACAAAATGTGTCCATTTTCCAGCTCCCGTTCAGTTCCTTCTCCATCCAAATGCGGACACAGCACCTCTGCTCTTCCACTTCTTTACAAACCACCGAAAAGCACCAAATGACCTGATTTGACAGTAAACCAATCCATAAAATAACCACATAAATAACCATCATCTGTGCTAACACTGATTTTAATTTTGAAAATGTTGGAAATGTTAATGAATGCATTAATTAACAAGCGTACTAACGAGTAGTTAAGATGGTATATTCATGCAGGAACTCATATGACTCATGTCGTAGTTAAGGTTAGTTCCTCATCATTAGTTCATAGTAAAGTAATTATTAATTCAGGTATTAGTACATGATTATTCATGTACTATTATTGTAAAGTGTTACCAAAAACGGGTATGTAGTAAACTAGTATTTCCTTCTGAAAAAAAAAAGAAAAAAAAGAATTTGGAAAAACATACTTGCATACTCTTACTGTTTATTCCGTTAACTAACATATGCAGTATGCGATTCCAAATTCAACCTACGACCTGTGAATGCAAAGTAGGATCATGTGGGCCGGTAACAGCTATAATTAAATATCAAATTTAACCAGTGAAACTGAAGATCTGAAATTGTGTCAAAGAGGAGCAAGCATAATCTTTTCCTGTCTCTAATTAACAGAACATCATATAAATGTAATGGCCTGGCAGTAAGTTTTCATGTCTTGTAAAGGCCGTTGACTCAGGGTTATTATCGTTAACTAAAATCATAAAATAATATATATTTTAATTACTTAAAATGAAATAAACATTGACTGAAATAAAATATTTTAAGCTAGTTGTCAAGGCAACATTTCTCATTTAGTTTAAGTTAAAGTGCTAAAATAAAGTTAAACTTTAATCTTTTTTTGTTTAGACATTCTTAAGACAAAAGAACTAAAACCTTTAAGTATAAACATATTTACATTTAGTGATACTAAAATAATGATTAAAATGTTTTAACAAAAATAATTCACATAATGTAAATATAGACAATACACCTGTATATTGCCCAGAATGAAATGCAACAGTAAGAGCATGTTTTACATTAGTTATGTTCAGAATAACATATGATCTATTAAAGTCATTCATAATCATGGAAAAGAATCTTTGGGTGATGCGAGTTAACGTAACGTATGTAATCACAGCAATTACGAGATTTCAACTTGTAAAAAGCGTTCACGTCTTCGTACAGCTTGTAAAATGGGAATTTTCTGAGAGCTCCTACTTGTACCACCTGACCTCTGCAGATTCATGTAGGCATTGATAGATAGTGTTACCAAAGAAACAATTCCCAGTTCGTGAATATAACAGCTCAGAATATAAACGTCACGTGTTGTCATCTCCAGATTACAGCAATTACGACATGGCGTAGAGCGATAGTGTCCTCATGTCCATGTCAGCGTGTCATGTGGTGCTGACATGTATGCTTTCTTACAAAACATCGACTGGTTATATCCGCTTGAGTGGATCGGTGTCCATGACAACTGTGAATGAAGCAAACAAGCAAACCGACAGCAGAAAGTGCATAGCAGGTTCAGGAGGTCTAATTTCACCTCTTCTTTGAGAGAGTTCAAGGTCTCTCATCTTATTAAAATGAGTCATCTGTCATAACACATACTGAAGAAAACAAACCAGGACTTTTGAATAGGGGAAATCAACTTCATCTAACTTTATTCATCTTTTTGTGTGTTTTTTTTTTTTTTTTTTAATGCACAGCCCTGCAACTACAGTACAGCCCATTGTGACAACACAAAAGAGTCATAAATACTGTACAATACATAACCTACAAGTATGCAAAAGCGTTAGTGAACCAAACACCATTTAAATACAGACATAAATTAGAGTCTAGGATGAATAAATGAATAGCAAATATTAACATTTAATGTAGATGTATATATAAAAAACGACTATGTAAGGAATGTGAAGAATAGAAACACTTAAATGAAAGAAAAACTAATTATGTGCTTTACAAAACTTCTTAAAACTCCCCAACATCCACTCTTTTGTCCCGAAACTTGTTCCTGGCCTTGGTTCGAGCTTTAAACGCTGCTGCATTGTAGAGGTGCTAGAAACAAGAAAAAACAAATACATCTTAAAACACAGTACAGCGAGAAACAGCTACACGTGTAAAAGATACCGCTGGCTTACTCTCTCCAGTCTGGAGCTCTTCATGGCTTTCAGAGCGGCAGAATCGATCAACATCGGAGGACCCAGTTCAAACACATCCCTTATGAACTCGTTGGCCTGCGGTCAGACAATGACACTTCTGAAATCACTTTGAAGATTCCCTTTTTTGGACGTATTCTCAACATCTGAGAGCTTTACCTGTAGATGGTAGTTCATCCCGGAGCCCACGAACTCTCTGAAGGTGTCGTAAGTCCTCTTCCTCACCCAGCTGTCGATGACCATTCGCTCTGTGCCGAAGCGGATCGTCTCGCTCTGAAAATCCCCTTCCTGTTCCCGACACAGAAGAGACGTCAGAGTCTGAACTACAGCACCCACGAGTCTCCTGTCAACCATTCAGTTCCTGTCTCACCTCTACTGCCTTGAGGACATCTCTAAAGACAGATCTTTGCTTCCTCTTATCATTCTTGGCTCGATGTTTGTTGCAGTCGGTGGCTAATGCGTTCAGCTTCTCGCACAACGACTCCCAGTCGTCGTAATCAAACTCCTGTGAAGGTAATGAAAATTAGACAGATACCAAGCTTGTCATTTGCGAATGATTAAATTCACTGAACTATTAAAATAAGTAAATGTATTAAATGACATATTTTATTAAATTAAAATAGTAATCATGCACGCTGCGTGAGAAGTTAACGGAAAGTTAACGTGCACACGGAAAGCAGGCAGCGAGTGAATACTAAATTAAGTTATCTTTTAAGTCTTCTTACACCCTATAAAAATGCCATGTTTGCATAATTTCTTTGCAACTTTGTCAGAGTATCCCAGTAAAGTTGATTATGTGAACGTAATATTGAATCTGTGCATTCTGTCTTAAAGTGACTGCAGCCTAATATTCCTGATGCGATCTGTTTTTAATGTTAATCAACAAAAAACCAAAGTAAGCACTCATTGCTCTAGAATTAATAACTTGTCATTTTAAGGATTAATCTTTATTTAATTTATACAGTGAAGATTATTTGCAATATTATTTTGCAATTATACATTATACTATTATATTATTATACATTTGATGTAAAAGAACCTGAAAAACACCGTTCATTTGTATCTTTGCTTATTGTATTTATTTGTGCTATTACTTGTAGTTTTGTAGTGATTATTTGTTCTTATTTTCTTGGTTTTATTCGCCAGTAGTCCTGTTGTTCCTGAACGTCGCACATACCGAACCGAAACTGTGACCCTAAAACCATGATACAAACCGTGACGCCTATTACATATCTTAATCATTTAATAAAATAACTATTTTAAATAAACACATTTTTAAAAATGTAAATAATTTATCAATATTACTATCATTTATTTGAACTGTTACAGCCCTAATAAATCTTAATCATTTAATAAAAATAAATACATGTAAAAAAAAAAAAATCATGTAAATTTATATTAGCACTATTAGTTATTTAAATAAATACAATTAAATAATTGCACACAACTTACAGGGTCAACATCTCTGATGAGCTCAAACAGGAGGGCGATGGTCTCCCCGGCAGCAATCCTCATGTTGACGTCGTCATTCTCCAACAGACGTGGAAGTTTAGCCAGATGTCTGAAAAACAGTAGCATATGCTTGTTGGAATAAACCTGGAAAGAGGGTTGTGTCTCGTTGTTGTAGGTCCCGGAGTCTCCTGAAAGACCAGTACCATGAAGGAGCGAAGGCATAAAACGGTGTTCTCCTGCACTTACTTTTGTGCAATCTCTCTGATGTGGCTGCTGGTGCAGATGGTAAGCAGGAGAGCCCAGGACAAGAGAGCATTCGTGTGGAGCTGTGTGGTCTGAGGATTCACAGAAGGTCTGCTTCCATCTTCTCTGACGTACGAGTGGGTGAAGAGGCTCTCAAAACACTCCATAGTGGCATACACATCCTGGAGGTGACAATCATCAGGTTAGAGCCAATCATGAAACCCTTAAACATGCCTGAGTGCTTTAAAAAAAAAAAAAAAATTAAATTAAACTAAAAAAATATTTATGGTCAACTCCGGAACCACTTTGACTTGATCATTAAAATCAACAAACTGAAATTTTCAACCAGATTAGTCCGATTCCAGAATGAATCTATCAATCGGATTTGTCAACCAGATGAATGAAAAGTATTCCCTCAAAACTTGAATAGTTCACAAATGTGGTTCTCAAGTTCAGCTCACGGATTCAGTGATCGGTTTATGATATTTTATAATAATATTAACAGATTTTCACTGTATGGAAAGAACCTGCAAAAAGACAGTCAAAAAAAATCTTAAGGTAAACCAAATTAGCAGCAAATGGGTTTGAAATTACATGACTACTTGAATTTAAAAAGACCATACTTTGGGCTGTTTACACGACAACGTTTTCAACTAAAAGCTGAAAACTTTTTATGCGTTTTGACCGTTCATCTACATGTCAACAGCGTTTTGGGGGGTCTGAAAACAAACATTTGAAAACATTTTTTGAAAATTATAACTACAAAAACTCATGCGCATGCATATTATGTGTTCAGGCTATAGGAGCGTAATATTTCTTTACAAAGTGCCAATGCCAACTACTGGCCTGACATGCACAATACAGCGTTTTAGCCGCTTTCCGTAGATCTGTGTTAATGCGGATAGTTTGACAATGTTGTAGTCTGTATGCAAAAAAAAAAAAAAAAAACACAAAGGAAAGGAAAAGACTTTCAGTTTTTAGTACATCGTTGTAGTGTAAACATGCCCTAAGGCTTTTATTGCCCACTTGCGTTCGGACGCTTACCATGATATCATCTTCTGCTACAAGAGTGCAGAGGCCTAGACTTGTTGCACACTGGAACACAAAGTCAAGATCAACAGATTGTTACGGTCTCAAATTTTCTGGATTGCAGAATCATTTTATTTCCCATAAAGGAACACAACTGTTTACCGCTTGTCTGGCTTGGATGTTAGCAGCACCATCATTGAGGATAGTCTTAAACACGGGTTTAAGGGTTTTAAAAACCTCTTCGCTCTCAATCCCAGAACCCAGCTGGATGCACAGAAGACACGCCAGCGAGGCTGCGGCGCACTGCTCCACTCCTTTACCTGGGTTGCAGACGCAAACAGCCAGCTCAACTTTCAGCACTGAGGTCATGGCAACATCTGAAGAAAACGGTTTATTTCCAATTATTCAAGATCACAAATTAAACCAACCTTTCTTCAAGCAGCGCTCAATGCCATCCGTGATGGTCATCCTTCTCTCGGAAATGAACTCGTAAAGGATTTTGGTTGCCATGGCAGTCTTCAGTCCATCAAGGGCACCTTGTCTGGTCTTGGCACTAAAAGGGGAGCATAATTACTCAGACCGCAGCGGGAAGCATATTTGGAACAATCAACTACAAGCTCGACTCTGAAATCTGAATGAACACAAACCTCTTGTCCACTGTGCTGTCGATGTACACCTTCAGTTTGTACTGGAAATCCTCTTGAGCCATCTCTTCACTTTCACCAGCTGTCATATAGGATGAGTGATAATCATAAATGTTCATCTCTAATATCATGCCACAAAGTGGTCCACAAGAGCCAGTGCAGAAATCTAAGGAGACTGCATACACACCGTCCTCTGCTGCACTGGTTCTTTCACTGAGGCTGCTGCAGTGACTGAGCGTCTCGATAGAGGAGTCTTCATCACTGAACGGCTGGACATTTCCCTGTTGTCCCCCTGCAAAAACAGACAGCACACTTTAACCGTTGTTGACAGCGCCTCATTCTTTAATAACAACCCCTTTGCATAGCTGCATTACATAGTGACAGGTTCGGGTATACCATCTTAAAATGGTATGCAATTTAATGCAATTACATCAGAAGTTTACCATCTTTAATGTCATAAGAACGGTGTTATTTGAAAAATAGTTTAACATTTACAAATGTTTTACTTTCACTTTTGATCCGTTTAATACATCCTTTCTGAATTTAAGTATTTATTCCTTTTCTGAATTTAAGTATTAATTTCTTTACAAAAATTATATATAATATTTTATCACACACCTTTAGAATAAATAAATTATTTCTAATTTTAGGAGCTCTTAAATGCTGACCAACCCTGTAATGACACTTACAGAGAAGTAAGTTTTCCAAATAATTTCAGGTGTTAATATGTTGTGGGTGGAGGTGACTTTGACCTTAAAAAAAAAACAATCAAGTCTTTCAATGTGTATAGTGAATTCAGCCAAGTGTTATCAGTCCTGTAAAATGCAGATATCTGTAGAAGGTACAAAGTGTCTCGTGCGGTGACATCATGCAAGGTCTCGTGTCTCGGTAAGGTCAGAGGACACGTATGCAAACAAAACAGCCCCTGTGTGAGATTTCTCAGACAAAAGTAAATATGTTTAGTAGATATAGAAGAGTACACAGGTACACAGACAGAACAACATGTGGGATGGTGGGAAGGAGAACAGCAGGGTGCCAGAACACACGGTCTCTTTCTTCTCAAAGGCTTGTGCAAATCCAGCGAGCAGATGGGCTGAGAACATCTAATAACAGACTACAGACTGATTTATACACGTCTACAGCTGAAAAATGTGGGGTTAATGTTCCTGGTTTCTTCTTCCTGTCCTCTAATTGGTCCCAAAAAAGGCCTGAGTTATATAAGTGTGACAGCATGGCCTGACATAACCTCAAACACACACACTGACATCTGAAAGATTAAACAAACAGTACAGTAACGTTAGCGTTTTACTATTTGACATTTCATAAAGATCAATTTAATTTATTTATTGACCTTAAGCACAATCAATCGTATTTTGAGTTGAATCATCCGATTATATATATATATATTTTAATTAATCCTAGTGTAAGTTACCGTATAACTATAATCTTAGTACCATCTGTTAATAATTTTTTCTAATCGTTTGATAACTGTCATTAATATGACAAGCGGTTTCTATAAACCCAATTATTTAAAACTAAACATTACCCTAAAAACAAACATCATATTTAAAACCAACACAAACGTACATTTTCGACCGTCCATGGCTCACACTTTGTATTATTCTTTTGTTTGTGTCAAAAGAAAGACACTCCTGGCTGTCAACCAAACCCGGCTGTGTAGTCATGGAAATTGTAGTTCTCTTCCTCCAATTTCATTGCGATTCGACGCGTAAAGAACTACAAACCCCAAAATCCTTTTCGCGCAGCAGGCCACAAAAAACAACCGGTCATTTGCAGATGCAGACATTCCCACCCTACTTACCTCTGCCGCTCCTTTTCTTGGCCCGTGGCATCTTGCTTAAATGAGTAGTTCCGCAGCTGAAAAATCAACCAATACACGACCAGTTTTTACTATAATGTCTTTTCAGTTGAGTATATTCCAGTGGCACAGTGAAAAGGAAAGAATTAAAAGCGATTCCGGTGTTACACTTGGAGCGCGAGTGATACATTTTCCCTGACAAAGTAGGGCTGCGTCAGCGCGCTGCCGCGAAGCACTTTTATACGACCAGTTGTGACGTGCCTAAAAAGGCGTTACTTCACTTGGACCTGGATACAGTAGGACCAATCACATTACAGTATACGCCGACGTCCTCATATATGACAGACTTCCGCCTGGTTTGTATTGGTTGGTTTGTGCTGTCACGTCCTCATGCGGGTTCATGTGTGCACGTTACACAGACTACAACACATGTAATGGCGGATTATTATTATTATATATGTCCTCAATTGTTTTGTTTTAAAAAAAAATAGATTTGATTGTTTTTACCATGTCCCAAATACAAATATAACGATAAATCCTCTGTCGATGCATGTATATCGACTATTTGCCATTTTACCCATAGACTGTAAAAAAATAGATTTCACCAGACAAATCAAATATAGGCTAATACAATTGATTTTAACTTTGTGATTAACTTAGTGAGAGTGTAAAATATGTGTTTAGGAGTTTATTTTATAAAGTTCACAGGACCAAAAGTCCCCATTGAAGAAACATCTAAGTAGGCCTATAACATTTCTGTAGTGCATGTGATGACAGTCTTACAGGATAAAAGTCATGAGGAAAATAAATGAATACTGATTGGACGGGGTAGTTTTCATCAGTAAAGCCTCCTCTAACCACGTGCAACGGATGATAAAAGTGCAGCATTGTGCTCGTTTGCTGCACATATCAGTGCAACAGGTGGACTCAAGGCAACATGACATTTTGACTAGGCTGGCAAAATCACCGTGACCTGCATGTCTATAAAGCCTTGTTAAGATAAGTAGCCTACTTACATAATTCAATTCAAAATGGACAATTCCTTTTTTTTATGGCATTTTGCTGTTTTTTTATTAAGTTTCTCCTCTTAATCTCCTTAGCCTATCATTCTGTGCAGAATCGAAATGCTTCTGTAAGACTGGAAAAACTGGTTGAAGAGATAGACCTGACCGCTGGTCTATGAGAGGATCTTGCTGGAAATTAACATTTGACTTCCCTCCTGGGACATCTAAAAGTCACACAAGAATATATATGGTTTAATGTGAAGGATTATCAATGAGTTTTATGTTTAGTATCATTTAAAATGTGAGTGAGTGGTACAAATGTCTCATTCCCAAAGAGTAAAACACAAGGTAATAAGGTTTTTAGAAGTTTATAGAAACTGGCACACAAAGGAAGATTGGCAAATGGTCCTCCTCCTAAAAATCCCTTTGCCATGAGAAAATACGGAAAACGCGTGAGACCTTCCCCGTTGATCGAATGCCGCCATTGGGTCGATATACACTCACCGGCCACTTTATTAGGTACCCCATGCTAGTAACGGGTTGGACCCCCTTTTGCCTTCAGAACTGCCTCAATTCTTCGTGGCATAGATTCAACAAGGTGCTGGAAGCATTCCTCAGGGAGTTTGGTCCATATTGACATGATGGCATCACACAGTTGCCGCAGATTTGTCGGCTGCACATCCATGATGCGAATCTCCCGTTCCACCACATCCCAAAGATGCTCTATTGGATTGAGATCTGGTGACTGTGGAGGCCATTTGAGTACAGCGAACTCATTGTCATGTTCAAGAAACCAGTCTGAGATGATTCCAGCTTTATGACATGGCGCATTATCCTGCTGAAAGTAGCCATCAGAAGTTGGGTACATTGTGGTCATAAAGGGATGGACATGGTCAGCAACAATACTCAGGTTGGCTGTGGCGTTGCAACGATGCTCAATTGGTACCAAGGGGCCCAAAGAGTGCCAAGAAAATATTCCCCACACCATGACACCACCACCACCAGCCTGAACCGTTGATACAAGGCAGGATGGATCCATGCTTTCATGTTGTAGACGCCAAATTCTGACCCTACCATCCGAATGTCGCAGCAGAAATCGAGACTCATCAGACCAGGCAACGTTTTTCCAATCTTCTATTGTCCAATTTCGATGAGCTTGTGCAAATTGTAGCCTCAGTTTCCTGTTCTTAGCTGAAAGGAGTGGCACCCGGTGTGGTCTTCTGCTGCTGTAGCCCATCTGCCTCAAAGTTCGACGTACTGTGCGTTCAGAGATGCTCTTCTGCCCACCTTGGTTGTAACGGGTGGTTATTTGAGTCACTGTTGCCCTTCTATCAGCTCGAACCAGTCTGGCCATTCTCCTCTGACCTCTGGCATCAACAAGGCATTTCCGCCTACAGAACTGCCGCTCACTGGATGTTTTTTCTTTTTCGGACCATTCTCTGTAAACCCTAGAGATGGTTGTGCGTGAAAATCCCAGTAGATTAGCAGTTTCTGAAATACTCAGACCAGCCCTTCTGGCACCAACAATCATGCCACGTTCAAAGTCACTCAAATCACCTTTCTTCCCCATACTGATGCTCGGTTTGAACTGCAGGAGATTGTCTTGACCATGTCTACATGCCTAAATGCACTGAGTTGCCGCCATGTGATTGGCTGCTTAGAAATTAAGTGTTAAGGAGCAGTTGGACAGGTGTACCTAATAAAGTGGCCGGTGAGTGTAGATGGGCCTTACACTTCCGATACCTTTTCTGGTTTGCGGCGACTCGCACATATGATCCGCTCTGTGCTATCGTGTCTCTATGGCGGCTCACGTGACACTAACGTGACACCAGACTTAATTTGCCTCAATGGAAAGCATATTTACATTGTTTGAATTGTTCCCTATTCCCTATAGTGCACTATGAACAGTCATGTAGAAAATAGTAAATGTGTGAAGAAGTGACTGATTTCAGCCGCAGCTTCAGCGTCTATTTATAATGTAGGGTGCGGAGCTTCAGATTTTAGAGAGCATTTGTTGACAGAAAATCTGATGAGAAGCTGAAGTGCAGTGTGATGTTATCAAAATCATTTATCCATATCGGCGGAAGTGACAGACTGTAAGCTCTGAATGCTTATATTTTCTAAATGTGAATATTGTCATTGTTTTGGAGCACAGTATAGCTTTTAGATAACAGTAAAGCTAACATATTCATACAAAAAGCCAAAATTGATTTCAAGGGGACTTTAATGGGGAATCAAAGAAAGGACACCACTAGAGGGTGCTCTTTCAAAAAAATTGCACACAATAACACTTTAGACTAGAGTGATCTGATATTGTTGCATTATGTATAAAGGGATTCTTTTGATGATTCAAGATCAGTCAAATCAAATTTAGGTGACATTTTATAGAACGCAATCCCCCACATGATTAATATGTAATCAAAAATGTTTCATAATCAAACATCTTATCTGTGGATTATTTGAAAAAGCCGGCTCAAAGAGAATATTGCTAGTGCTTTGCCTGACCTTTAGACTTCCTGGGAATTAGATTAACATTGTGTAAAAGGTTTACATTTTTAAATACTGTATTTTACAGATGGCTATAATAGCAAGGACCTCTCAAGGTTATAAACAAAAATTCTTCTGCTAACATTAATAGAATAATCGTTCCAATTATGTTCTCACAAAACATTAGCACAAAAATGTTATTATACGTCGTTCATGGAGGTTCATCTGACATTTTTTTAATGTTACTATACTTTTTTCAGATTGTCCCCATAATGATAAAATGGTTTCCTCAACATTTGCATAAACCAAGAAAAGTTTTGAACGTTCAGCAAGTTAGCAAAACGTTCTTACAACACATTTTTGTTAGTTCACAAGCACCACAGAAAGGAACTGAAAATAGAAATTAGTTATGAATGGGTGTTGGGTCTAAATATATATTCATCCCCTATGTAAACTCTGTTGAATAATTGATAACACACCCTGAGGGGCCGCGCAGGGGGTCAGTGAATAACACACTGCTGTTGGAAATCAAAAGATGGCTCAGTAACTCAACAAGCCGCTGGTTTGATGTTTTTTTTTGTAGTGCTTTTTTTTATGTTCATTAAAATCATTTTAAGTCAGGTGTACTTGAAGGCATCTCAGCGGGCTGGTAATGCAATATTTACAATGCAAATACTTTCAATTAATTAAAGAAAAAGTTCTTAATGGTTTTTCCTCTGCTTTTAAAACAACAGTTTGATATTTTAGCACCAATTAGCTGTTCTTTTTCTTTTTAAAATGATGTTAGGTCAAAAGCAGTGTGATGTAGATTTTCTTTTGCTTTGATTTCCTAACTGTATTTATTATTTCACAGATGATATTAGCAACCGGTATCCTTGCCACAATACATGATGAGCATGAGGTGAAAGGAAAGAACAGATTGCATGAGGTGTTTGCCAATTCAGTGGTGTGTGAAAGTCTCACACATCCTCACAGATTAGGTGTTTCAAATGAGCTGACGACCCATAAGCCTTTCATGCTTTTAGGCCCTTATCAAATGAATATTTTGACATTACTGTATATCAAAGTGCTTTTAAATATTTGAACAATTGCTGCATCACTGGATGGTCGAATCGCTCCAGAAAGGTCATGGTGTAACAATTGGTTCATGTTTATTAAAGTCACCATGAAATTAACATTGATATAGTTCTTAATTTTAATGCAAAATTCCAGTGTTTATTATAAATGATTTATCCATGCATCATTATTATTATTTTAATCCATGTGCACTCCTAATTATTAATCAAAACAACTTCCCCTCCCTCTTCCAGTGACATCTCTTCTCTTCTCTGATGAAGTTTACTGGCGCGAGGGTGGAGCAACCTGTCACTCACATGAGATCGACCAATAGCAAACCAGAACCATCCAATCAATTATAATGGCAAAAATCATGTCCCGCCCTACAGTTTTTCTTGTTTGAGAAGTTGTTTCTCTTGGACATAACTACCATAAGACTACCATAACTTCCATTTAATGCTGACTTTAAAATAAACCCCTATATAGGGGTATAGTCTGAAACATGAAGACATGACTATTTTACACAATCAATGTTTTATTTTCTGTTCATTCATCTGCTGTTAAATTATTACAACAATACATTAAATACATCAAGCAGGTCTTTACATGTCGAATACACTAGTGTGTGTGGTTCGATTTCAAACCTGCTATTGTCGTTCAAGAAATAAAATAGAGGCCAGTGAGATTTTGATTCTCTTATGCTTCATATTTCATCACTAGGGGGCCGTGATGAAACAAATAAAGATCAGATGCTTGTTGTGCTGTCTGCATGCGAGGCGGTTAACATCTTCATTGTCTGGTTTTTGTTTTGTTGATGAGAGTACAAAATGTTGTCTTGGCAGAAGGTGAGTCTTGGCAGCCTTTTCCCGATCATTTTCCAGGTTCCCACTCCTCATGCTGTTTTTCCTGGCATTGATTTAAACACTTAAAACTTTGGGATGGACAATTGTATGAATTTCATTTCCTCAACCACTTCCTCCTCCTCTCCCATTTTTCCCCCATTCTCCGTTGATGCCTTGATGTACGTTTGCAACATGTTGCCAAGTTTGGTCTCTAAATGCGTTAAGACTTCTTCCGGAAGAGTTTATTCAGCCACAGGGGTCACACATGTCAAACTTTATATAAGCAAACCAGGAAGCAGGTTTACTTTATCAGATATACTTTGAGTTTTGGGGGTTTGGATTAAATTATACATTCTCATTTTCTTGATAAAGCTCTTTGAGTATGACTAAGTAAATATGCTGATCTCAGTGCCAACACTAAATCAGATTAACTGAGATCATGTGATCTGTTCTCCTCAAACTCCTGAGGGAACGGGTAAATGGAGGCTGCCAAGTTTTCACCGTTTTCATTTTAATTTGAATGTTTTTTGTTTTATTTTGATGTGTGATTTTTGTCATTTCTACTTGTTTTTGTTTATATATATATATAAATATATATAGACATATATATGTCTAGGCCTATATATATAAAAATAAAATTATTTAAACAAAAAAATTAATAAAAAAATATACATAATTTATATATAATATTATATAAATGATAAATATAAGTTTTATTTATTTTAGTACAGCACGTTTTAACCAGTTTGCTTCAAACATTCAGTTTGTTTGTTGTTGTTTGTTTTTTCTTATTTCAAACTAAATGAAAGAGCCTACCTAATTATTATTAATAATATAGAAAGCATCACACAAGATCCCAGTTTTTATAGCATTAATCCCAGTATTTACATTATTACTTTTTTAAAAACTTATTTATACATTTATGTTATTAATTTATTCTGAATTTCAGTAGCCCTTTATTGATTTATTTCACTGCTTTTATTTGCGTGTACATATTTTGTACAATATTGTATGTATAGAAATCATGCGAATGTAGTAAAGCTTAAAATTGATAGAAATAGCAAAGACCACTAGGGATTCTTCATTGCTGAAACACTTAAGTTTGGTGTAGATAAACTTATTTACACTAATCTAAGAAATAGGAGGATGTGCAATTGTGCATGTATCATGTGACTTCACCATGCCATTATGAATTTGGTCGTTCAGCCTCGGCCGTCTCCTGTCTCTGTCTCTGAGGGCCAAGGTTACCTTGCTTTGACTGCTCTGGATTGCGTGACTATACTGTCATCTGGTGCAGTTCAGCACTTCTCTCTTTTTTCTCGTTGCTGCCCTTGTCATGTCTTACTGCTGACCCACAAAAAAAGGAAGGTTAATCTTTGGAGTGAGAGAAGGAAAAGGCAGACTGATTGATCTTGCAGAATAACCACAAATCTCAGCCATGCGATCATGTTCCCCGAAACAACATGATAAAAAAAAAAATTACGCAGATCTTAAAAACACATGTGCATGTAAAAACAGTATTCCACACATGCACATTATGGACATTTTCAGCAACATGAAGTGGTCTGGCCCTGTCGAATATGTATGTTTCTTTCCATTTCTTTGAATACCACATCATTTTATTACATCTGACAAGACCGCCTCTCTGTATACAGTACCACCATAGGCTACAAGATTTCTGGGTTCATTCAGAGCAGGTCTGTGTGTTCTTCACTGACTTGATGCCCCTGTACTGACAGCATAGAGCAGTCCATCACAATGTGCATCCATTTTTAAAGCGCTCCCTAAGACTGCCTTAAATAATATATTCTGTTAGAGGAGGGGGCTGCATTCTTTCATTCGCACTTACAGATTGACAAATGATTGTAAATATAAAAGCAGCAGTTCACACCACAACTGTAACGATAACGCCACAGAGGAACGATATCGTTGGAATCGCTTACAGAACTTTTTTTTTTCCAGCGAATAAGTAATAAAAACTATGACAGCCAATCAGAATCCATCCTGCTTTAAAGAGCTCACGCGTTCACTCAGTGTGTACTTATTTAAACAGAACATTGTTGTCATAATATCGTAATAGTTATCTTTATAGAGTTATCATTCTTGGTGTGAACGGGCCTTTAGTCTTGCTGTTTTTAAACACAATAATGTTCCTATGTGAATATGACCCCTTATAAGACATCATATGCTGCCTAGCTCTTTTGACCAGCCCATAAATGTTACCTAGGTGGGCAGCTCATAGGTTTTAAAACAGAGCTTGTGTCTTACTACAAAAACCCTAAAGAAATGCTTAGTTGTGGCTGTTTTACATCCATAAAAAGATTCTGCTTCACCTCTGAGTCAGTGTTTAAGAAATCAATGCAAGTAGGCGGGAATCGATATTTATGGTATTTTCATTTGGATTCGGGGATATCCATTTTGGAAATCAAAAAATTCACAAGAATCTGTGAGCTGTTGGACAGATGTGATGCTTCTGTTCTGCTCTTCTCAGGCCATGACATCTGGAACCCAGCAAACACAGAACGTTCCCCTAACGTTCCCAAATGGTCCCATGTGGTTATTTTTTTGGGAACCAAACAAGAACGTTATAGGAACGTTCCATGTAGGTTATTTTTAGGTTCCATTTTTATAACGTAAGGATAACATTCCGGGAACGTTCCCCTAACCTTAAGGGAAAGTTCTAGGAACGTTCTGGGAACCAAACACTAACGTTCCCAGAACCTAAATTTGTTTGCTGGGAAGAAACAGCAGCAGGGACGCAATAACTGTGATTTGATTCAGTTACTATACAGCAGTAATAACGGAGAAGAGCGTGTTCATTTGTGTGCTTCATTTCAATTATTCGTTTCAATATTTGTTGTGTGAGAAGCTTTTGGGGGAATGTTGGTTTTCTCTAGGCCTATGTGTTGCCTGGCAACCGGATTTTACATTTAAAAAAACTATAACCAAGGACGACATCCATTCATTCAAATATGAATTAGCAAGAAATGTTAGAAAATCTCTCTATCGCTCTCTTCATTATAGCTGATAAAAGTAATACAACATCTCACGCATGAAATAAATGAATTGAGTAATGCAGAATTATATTGGAAACCAAATGTAATATACACATAATGAATACAGTAAAGTGAAAAAGACAATACAAATCTGTGTTTTTTACTTGGAAAACCAACTTCCCTAACCTAGTAGAAATGTTTGATATTTTGACCAAACAAAATCTTATTGAAATCTCTCTCTTTTTTTTTTGTTGTTGTGGATATCAAGCTCAAAAGTTTCTTCTGTAATAATCTGCCAAGTGTCTTCATTGAAAAGAGACCAAACTTAAGTCTGTGTTCCACAGCATTCAACATCTATGACAGTTTAAGCTGGAAATTTCATTTTCAGGTCTTTGCTCAAAAAGTGAATAAATGGATAACTAGGCCTACTGCATAATCATAATTTAGTAACATAAAATCCCCTAAAGATACAAAATGTAAAAAAAACAAAAAAAAATTTATCGAACTAAAATATACCACATTCATTTAACTGAATTAATAATCATTAAAAAATGACCATCTTTAACCGTCATGCGAAGTATGTGACAATAAGCCGTCATAGATGTCCGCTTCTTCTTTAAAAAAAAGTTCTTTAGCATTGTGCATTTGTAGTTTACCATGTAAAGGGCATCCTTGAAGAGCTTTAGTTTCAAAGAATCCTCTTTTTGCAGTATATGGTTATTGAGCAGCTTTACGGTTCTTTGGAGATTAAAAGGGTTCTTGAATGGTATTCAGTCTTTCTGATATTCAGACTTTTCACTGTTTGTTTGACACCGGTTGTCTGTGTTCTTTAATTTTTGAGTCATTGAATCATTGACTTAATTTGGAACAATTAATTTACCTTTTACATTTTGTGAATTATATGTTGTTCATTTCAACGTATTGGTCGTATAGATGTTTTTAAATGATCCAGAGAATATATTTGTGAAGAACAATTCTTTGTAGAACATGTCTGAAGATCCATCCCTGTGTGTGTTGAGGAGGGATCATTAACTGTGGGTTAGTGTGGCAGTGAAACACACACACTGAAAAAATATTTTCATTCATCCAATAAAACATTTTTAGGGTAATGGTTCACATCTATATTTTATAACTCGAACCAATGAAAAATAAATAACTTACCCTAACCAATATTTTCTATGTCTATGAAAACTATTTTATAAAACTTGGTACAAAGTACATTTTTCATGTTGAAGAAAGTCAATTAATTTAAATTCTATTTTTGATCTAAACAAAAATATATCGATTTAAATATAGAGAACTATAATAAAATCATAGAATAAACTTGAATTGGATCATTTCTGCTCATATGTGCAATTCCTAAAGGCATTATATGTATTTCCCTTCTACCATCATAATCAAACACTTTCTTCTATCCAATGCACACCAAATCCTGCGCACCACATGCACAGGATTCCGGATGTCCTCTCGAAATACAGCTGTTTTTTATTTATGTGTATGAAAAGCAAGCTGAAAATAGAACAAGAACCCCATTGAGTGTGTGATCCGCCGGAGCACCTGTGCCAATCTCCCGGCTTCATGACCTATAGATGTGGATCTGCTGTAGGCGTCCTGCGTCTGTGAGGCTTCCTCCTCGAAGCTTAAACGGCCTATTTACTTTCACACAGGCACAATGCTTATATCCCTTTCCTCCTGGCAGCTGTGTGTGTGTGTGTGTTTATGTATGTAAAGGAACAATCAAGTGACCTTCAGCCATTCATAATAAGAAGTATGTGACAAATACACCATCATAGATGTCTGTTTGTTCTTTACATTTTTTCGTGCATTTGTAGTTTACCATGGGAATGACATCTTTGAAGTGCTCTAGTTTCAAATCCAACCACAAAAACAAGTCAAACACAAAAACAAGGAAATGAAAGGAGTTCTTAACCTTGAAGTGAATCAATCTATCTATCTATCTATCTATCTATCTATCTATCTATCTATCTATCTATCTATCTATCTATCTATCTATCTATCTATCTATCTATCTATCTATCTATCTAATCTGTCTGTCAGTCTGTCTGTCTGTCTATTAATACATATCCTGACGACTCTCAGAATAGTTTTAGCATGTTATTCAACACAGTTTTTGTATTGGTGGACTAGATCTGCTCTTGCTGTTGTTGTTGTTGCAGAGCAACTATGGCTATATTTTCAGGCCCCGTTTTACACGTACATGGTTGCAGTTTTTCTCCGTCGCTTTGGTGCATTTCTCACATCACTATTTATATTTGCACAACAGTTAATGCAGTTCTCAAAACAATTAGTTCAAACTGCAAAACCTAGTTGATAACCTGCAAAAGCGTGTCACTTGCTCAAAATGGATAACTCACTCCTCAAAAGCAAGTATTCATGTCAATGAAAGTGTCAGTGTCATCAAGATGAAAAGTCCTGAAACCATTGTTTATGAACAAGATAGTCAAATGGCTTTGTCATGTTTTCATTATGATAGTTTACGCTGTAAACATTTTCCAATGCAAAAAAGTCCGATCTTGGTGACACTACCTGAAAACAGCAGTATATACTATTTGCACAGCCATTTTACTAAAACTACAGTAAAGTTACACATTACTGTATTTAGTGAGGTAACTGAGTATAAGACACTGAATATGTATGTAATGTATATGTGCTGTATGTAATTCTAATTTGTTCACAGCATTGTGCAAAAGAAAAAAATACACCCTTATTTACAACAAACATAAACTCCCTTTGGGTAGAGCTGTGCACAACAATATTGCAGTATATTGGAACTGAACATACAACATATACATAGTACTGTAAATCATTCATGCACATCCAGACGTTCCTCTCTGTCTGGACACATAAGTTCACCTGAGAGAAATTGTTCAATTTAGGAAACATTTTCATAAAAAT
Organism: Semotilus atromaculatus; assembly: GCA_031834385.1. Lineage (NCBI taxonomy): Eukaryota > Metazoa > Chordata > Actinopteri > Cypriniformes > Leuciscidae > Semotilus > Semotilus atromaculatus. The sequence goes on from JAULUF010000009.1 coordinate 53,919,967, forward strand.
AAAAAAAATAAAAAAAAATTTGTAAAATTTGCTTGACAGATTTTGACAACAAGTTTTATATGTAAAATTTTTATATGTGATGACTCAAGCAATGAAATGAGGACTATTCGTTTTTATATGGAATGACTTTTCAGCATTCACAAGTGTAGTTCATTTTGACTGACATGACATAAGAAAATGATAATGTTATAAAACAGCAGAGAGTTGTATGAAAGCAATTGATGCGTGTCCAAAAGTATTTGCAATTTGTTGGAAGGAATGACAATCTGCTACTATGATGTGCACAAATGACTAAATATTGTGGAAGGTTGAACTAACTGTTGTGCAAATGTAAATAGTGATGTGAGAAATGCACCAAAGCGAAAACTGACAAGGTGTGCACGATTTTATTTTTGAAACCGGAGAGGGTGAAATGTCTGTTTGTGAAAATATCCGACCACGTGTAAACGCAGCCTCAGAGGAACTCAGAGCCGCTGCAGGACTTGCTTTCAGCAAACAATGAACCAGACTATTTAAATGCTGAGCAAGCAATCTCATTGGCTGCAGGATCAGCAAAGGCCAATCAGCTTGTGCCATGTGGTAATGAAGTGATTGCTTGCAGACTGCATGTAAAGGACCTATCAGCCTGTGGTCAGCTACGTAGCCTATATCATCCGTCACAACACAATTCACATTAAAGTTGATGACGGGTGCACATCCAGCAGTCAAGCCTGGCACTGGCAAAAAATAGACCCGTCAGCTGCTGGGAGCCCGAGGATCCTGAAGGTTATGTCACTGGAGCTGTGATGTCAGATACGTGCGTTATGCAGAGCTGTATATGTCTAGTCTGTATGTGACAGTCAGTCTGTATGATTTGCTGCCAGGACACGCAGAAATGAAGAAAAAGGTGTAATTTCTATTTATATCGAGGAGGGAAGCAATTTTCCACTCTGAAGAGCAGATAGAGCAACGTTTTCATACACCATGAGGAAAACAAATTAAGCCAGTCACAATTATTTACGGTCTCTTTGGCGGGTTATGTGAGCACGGTCCCAGAAGCTGTCTGCACCTTTGTTAGTGTGGGTTTGTGAGGTCATGAGGCATGTCGCCGTAAACATCTCACTCACCGATGCTATTTTAATCATTTTTGATTATGACCCGAGAAACCGTCATCACACACCTCAACGCTCAAAAAATAAAGTGCATGTTTGGACATGCCTGATATTTTTGGAGAAAACCTCCTACTTCCTCCTATTCAGCCTAGCTTATTCTCACCAATTACATGGAGCATCTCACTCACTGGGGAAGGCAGATTGACAGATTTTCAATCCCACTGCAAATAACCTTTGACACTGATGTTGACATGTCAAAATATGCCATGATTTTGTGTGAGATTTGTTCGAATATACTTGTGCTTTTTCTACTGTATACCCATTATTTGCTTCCCATTTCATGTTTAAATTTCTCAAATAACAATTTATTCAATTCATTTCAATTCAATAATGGTGCATTTAACTATTACTGGTGCCTTTAATAAAAACATGTATTTATTTAATTGACATAATATTGTCAATAAAGTAATGAATAGTGCATTTATCTCTAATATTTATTGATTTATTTACATACTCAAATAATGCCATTTTTTAGGTCATTATTAGTTCTTTGAGTAGTTATTTATTCCTTCATGTATTTATTATTGGTTTGTTTCTTTATTCCTCTGAGATATTGGTCTTTTCTATCAAAGCATTAGTAACCAACCAGAGATGTGCATGCCTCTGTTTGTGGCACTAGTCCAGCGAGTGTGATGATTGTCTGTATTTTCTGCAGGCATAGGGCTGTTTATGAGTTATAATGACTAATGACTTGTACTGACTTGTTTGCACGGACGAAGCTCATGCTTTATAATTTACTGATAGGCTGGTTATACAGGTATGATTAGAAATGAGTGTGGGTGAGCTCTTTATCTTTTGCGAGCGTGTGCTGCAGTTTTACAGAGGCTGCAGGTGCTGTTATATTCATATATATAGTTCATAATCACCAATAAGTGAAATACCAGCTATTAATGATTATTTTGTCTACGGTGGTGCATACAGATTTGGAAACGTAAAATAAACTGTTTCGGTTTCAGTCTTTCACTTTGTGATCCTCATTTAGAGACTCAACACTGTGTTATTTTAGTACTATACATGGTAACTGTATCAAAAAAGCACTGTGGTAATACTTTGAAATATACCACAGTACTGAAATTACTAAGAAAAACATGCTATTGCCATAGTACCATAAAAAATGGTAATACATGCTAAAAAAAAACATGGTAATACTATAGTAAATGTCAAAAGAGTCATGGTGATACAATGGTACATCTACAACTATTGATACCATGGTGCTTGTGTATCCCCTCCGGTCCTTCTCGTCCTGCTCCGGGCGGGACTCAAACTGGCGTTTCCGGCTTGGGAAGCGTAACAAATGAAGGACTCTCAAGAACCTGCAGTCTCTAGTGTCTGTCACTATCAAAATGTCTGTCCAAAACCATGCTGATGCTGTGCTACAAGTTG